>SKCR01005985.1:0-54014 GCA_019454045.1 Zanthoxylum bungeanum | reverse complement strand
TATCTTTTTTGTTATTTTACTGTGGTAAAATTGATGATGGTTTTGATATTTGTCACTATAACATTTGATGAAGCTGACTATGTAGTGGTAGATGTTATAAAAGAACACATGGTGTCCATGATGAAGCTATACACTATAAGAATATGATTTTTTTAGAGTCACCAAACTTTGACGGTAAAGAGGTCAAAGTCGATGCTAAAATATTTATTGTCGAAAGATGATGAAGCAAAAAATGGATGTTAAAGGCTGGTTGAGGAAATATTTTAGCGACGAAGAAGTTTCGGTGACGTTAAATATTTAATTCAGCATCACCAGTTGTAGTCGCTAAAATCGATATTCGACGACGTAAAAAGTGGAAAATTCTGTGTCGACAAGCAAAGGCGATGCTAAAGATCGTGGACTTCTAATGTCACCAAATCGCCATCGCTAAATGTGAATAACTATTAGCGTCGATATTTGTGGTGTCGACGCTAAATGCAGTGATTTAGCGTCACCGTATTGGCGATGCTAATTCTATTTAAAATTATTTAAAAAATAAAATATTATTAAAATATGTATGTAATTGAATTACATATATATTTTAATAATACTGTATTTTTTAAATTTAAAAAATTGAAAAATTAATTTAAAATTATTATATATAAAATAAATATTTTATTACATAATAAATTTTATTACATTAAATAAAAAAATATGCAAGACAATCAGTCGGGTCGGTGTTGCGTCTGTCGGACCTGGAGGAGCTATGGAGGTCTATCCTATAGCACTGGCTAGAGTGAGTGATCTCTCCACAAGCTCTCGCAAGTTCGCCATAACTTGATCGTGCTCCTCATTCTACCTACTCATCTCAACATTTACAGCTCTAGCTAGTCATCAGTCGGTTTCAACTGCTCCCCCAAGACACTGACCTCTTTTAAGGAATCGAACGATCGAGAAGTTGCGCTAAAACCTTTCGACGAGTGCCAGGCCTGACTTTGTAGGCATTCTGCGTGAGGTTCTGTTTCTGGATCTGCACCATGCGTTTCTATATTTTAAACTTCTATGTAAGTTAAAAATAGTGAAAAATACTAAAATTTTGTATAATTTATGTAATTAAACACTTATATAACACTCTCAGGCGGCATCGTTCACCCAACCTTTATCTTGATTGCAGTGGATGAGCTAGAAAACATATGACATCGGAAGGAACTGCATCACCTCTCCACTGGAGGTGAGGCTGAGTGGTACCGTCTAGAGTGCACCAAGTAATTAAATTCTCATATTAAGGGGAAATCATCACTATTGGGGCTGAAGCGGGCAAAAATTTGGCCACTCTGGACGTCCAACCTTTTATGAGATTCCAATCGTAGAGATATTTGAAGAGTGGGTAGATCCTAAGGTGGCTTGGATCATGAAGGAAATGAAGTACAAGCCTACCACTGGACTGGGGGCACGAGGCGAAGGCATAAGTTTGCTGCCTGAATTTAAGGGAAAAACTACCAATAAAGGGCTAGGGTACCACTCAAATTAATAGAGACAAGACCAAAGAAGAAGAGGATGGAATTGTAAGATTTCTTTATAAAGCTCAAGTACCAATGATCTCCGGAGCCGTGCGAAGTCAAAGGTGTCACTATGTTAGGCTTCAAAATATTTGCTGATGTGGTAGATTGGGAAAAAAGTCTGATGTTAAAGAGAGAAAATGATGCAGAGCCAAGGCCGAAAATAGAAGAATGTTGGGAGGATGAACCTCTCCATCTTCAGCGGCAGACACTGGAAGACTCAGCAGCAACCGAAGGAAAAGAAAACTATGAGAACCCTATTGTACATGAGATTTTCAATTGTAACCTTGCATTAGAGATTAATAATATGAATGATTTTGCTTGCTTGTCGGATTCATTTTCTTTTAGCACGCATCATAATACGCATGGCATGAGCATATTTGACATTAATTCGACTAAAACATAGGTATTTAATCTTGTTACATGTGAAAATCCTAAGAATGTATTAATTACAAATGAGGTTAACCCTAAAGAGAGAAAAGAGCTAGAAATGTTATTGAGAAAATAGACAAAAGTGTTCGCCTGATCCTATGAAGACATGCTCGGAGTTGACAGAATTATAGCACATCAAAATGATATTGGCATACCAGAACATGAGACCTATAAAGCAGAAACTTTCAAGAATGAGGCCATAATGGGAAGAGAAAATCAAAGAAGAAGTGAAGAAATAAGTAGAAGTCGAGTTTCAAGAGGTGGTCAAGTACCCGGAATGGCTCGCCAACATCGTACCAGTCCCGAAGAAGGATGAAAGGGTAAGAATGTGTGTGGACTATAGAAACCTCAACAAGGCCTGCCCAAAAGATGACTTCCTTGCCACATATAGATGTCTTGGTGGACAGTGCAACCTTGTCAGCTATGTATTCTTATGCAAATGGATTTTCTGGGTACAATCAGATATTCATGTCAGAAGAAGATAAACATAAGACAGCCTTCATCACATAATGAAGGACATATTGCTACAAGGTGATGCCTTTAAGACTAAAGAATGCAGGGGCTACCTATCAGCAGATGACTATCACCCTATTTCATGACTTAATACATAATAAGGTTGAAGTACACATCGATGAAATGATGGTCAAGTCCGAAACTAGAGAGGAACACCTTGTAGCGTTGGAGAAGATCCTTCACTGGGTGGACAAGTATAATCTCAGACTCAACCCCAAGAAGTGTGTATTCAGGGTCATATTTGGTAGCTTGCTTGGGCATGCAGTGGGCACGAGAAGAATATAAGTGGATTCTTGGAAGATCAAAGAAATAACATAGATGCTCTCACCCAAAACAGAGAAGGAATTAAGAGTTTTTCTATGGAAGATATAGTACATTAGCTGGTTCATCACCAAACTGACATCGATATATGAACCAATCTTCAAATTACTCAGGAAGGATCAGCTGGTAGAATGGAACAAATAGTGCCAATAGGAATTTGATAAAATTAAATAATAATCGACTAACCCGCTAGTCTTAAAGCCTCCGAGATCTCTTAAACCTTTAGTTTTGCTCTTGGCCGTGGAGTTAAGGCCTTGGAGGTGATATTGGTGTATGAAGGTGATGCTGGGGTTATAACATCCCCACTTCAGAGATGTTACCGACAAGGAATAGGTAGTAGTATCCTCCTGAGCCTCTGAATTTTTCAGTAAGAACATTACTAATACTATTTTCAAAAAAATATCATGTATGAGACCTCTGCCCAAAACTTCAACATAGAATATAAAATAGTACATACACAACTGAAACTCAACATCTCTTATCTTAGAACTCTATACAAGTATACCGGTACATAACTTTACAAAATAATTATCTAAAACTAGACTTGATGGACCAAACCCTCTAGTGACTGCCATTAGTATCCATCCTGTCGAGGTCGTCCTCCGGGAATACCTGTAAAAACAGAGAAACTGAGAGTGGGACGTTAGATCATTTGAACGATCTAAGTGAGTGGACAGCTTTTAAAAGTAGGTACTAAAAATGCTTTTGAAAATTCATGGTTTTAAAACCAAATTCGTCTCAAATCATCTTTCTGAAAACTCTTCTATTAATTGAAATAACTTTCCTTCTAGAAAACTTTTCTCTGTAAAATTATCTCCGAAAATCTATTTATGAAAATTTGCTTATGAAAATTTGCTTCTGAAATCATATATCTGAAAGATCTACTTCTTGAAAAAACTATTTTAGAAATATCTGTTTCTGAAAACTGTCTCTGGAAACTATCTCGGAAAAACCTGTCGCATGGGGGCGTTACCTATCGCCGTCCCCCATATGTCTAATTAGAGCCAGAACTGCAAATCCATGACATTAAGACATTATGTATCACCGTCCCCAAAAGCATGCCACTACATGTCCCTGAAACTAGTGGTATTGGGGTGTTACATATAACCGTCCCCCAAGTCGCTGAACTAGAACTAGGGGTGCGGATCTATGCTACCCTCCATGCTCTGAATCTAGGATCTAGGGGCATCTATCATCCCTAGTCCAAAATTAGGATCTAGGGGCATTACGTATCGCCCTCCTCTCAGTCCTCTACATGTGCACATGTCATCCATCAATTCCATAAGCTACATACTGAGGTGAGTTTTCCCTCAATGTCTCCAAAAATCTCAAAACTCATGCTATTAAAATCAATCTCTCTAAAACATCACCATCTGAAAATCATCTGTAATAAAATTCTGGCTAACGCCCTATGTGAAGAAAAGTAAGTCTGTACTTAAACAATACAAAGAAAAATCAACTTAGAAATAGAGTGTCCACTCGCAGATTTGGAATTTGGCTAGTATAACTTCACTGCGCCGAAAGAATTTATGGTTCATGCGATAACCTTTAATGGGCAACTTAGTTAGAATACATATAGTATAATACACCTCGAAACTATTATCGCTACAATGGGTTTTGCAATTGTTTCATGGTAATTAACGTGTATATAAGATGATAAGAAGTCTTTCGGGTGGTCTCTAATATCCTGAGTCGAAACTGAATCGGTAAAAAAATTATCCTGGAAAATGGCAACGCATCGCGACTCAATATTTGCACGTATCGACGCGCACGACACAGAATCGAATTGGGCCGATTTTTCTAGAATGCGTCGCGACACGAGGTGCATGGCGTCGCGACGTGAGGCCAGTTTCAGGGCCTAATACCAACCCTTCCATGTCTAACTTGCTCCAAACACCCTTTCCATACTTCCACACTACCACTTTTGCACAAACAACTCCTTAAACTACCTCATTCATTCTTCTTACTCGAAATACCATTACCTTAATATCATTTAGCTCATAAATCTCAACTTAAATTCATTACCTAGGATTTCTTAATTCTTGATCATCCTTCAATAAAACCAATTTCTTAGTTTATTATCTACCTCAATGCAATTACTAGCATACCAATAAAACTACCATAACATCATTGTACCAAAATCTCATAACTTAGAATTTGGGTCAAGATTCTTTACCTTCTTTCTCTTGATTTCCTTCACTCCAAAGCTCTCAATGGTTGCCAAGCCTCTTCTTATCTTATGGAGATTTTATTTTTGCCCTCTCTTTTTTGCTTCTTCTTCTTTATTCTCTAATTTTTTTTTTCTTTTCTTTTTTTTCTTCTCTTCTCTCATCCTCACGTTTCTCTCTATTTCTCTACAAATTAGAGATTAAGGAATAATGTCCCTTATATAATGGGGCTATTTGGCCAATTTACAAACTTTTAAAATATAAAAATTGAGAATTCTTGAGATAGTTTGAGAGTTTTCTAGATCGGTCCACGAATCACTATTTATCCATATTTGTGTTCTATATTTTCAACCTGCTTCTGGTTTGATTTTTGAAAAATGTCCAACAAGGAAGTTGTATGTCTCGATCTCAGCTTTCCGCTGATATAAAAATCATAAAAATTAGAGTTCGTATGAGAATGTTATTGCCCAAATACCTAAACTGTCTGTATTGGAACATCGTATTATCTCGTATCAGAATCTCGAAGATTTTGCCGACTGTTCCCCAAATCCATTTCATGAAGGTATATGGGTCCAAGCATAATTTATATTATGTGACATTCTTCCCACAGTGTAACAGTAGTTGAGATTCCCGGTCGTTATAAATTCTCCCCCCTTAAATAATATTCGTCCTCGAATCCTTTCTAATGATGAACTTGGTACTACAACCTCTGGGAATTTCTTGTCTTAGTATACCCTATTCAGTTTACACAGTTGAAAGCTTAATCCTTTGATGTTCTCTTTAGAACTCTTCATTCTCATATAGAAACGTAGTTCGTATAATCTACATATTATCTCTACAGAGATGTATTCTTTCACATAATTTATCATCCATAAAAATTATCCATCTTTTTTTCTTAAAGTCCCAACCCTTGTTCTTTTCGAACTGGTTTCCAAGTGGGTTACTTCTTTTTATTTGATACTATATGATTGTCTTTTACTTATTTCTTTCTTTTCTTTAAGGCTTAGTATTTCCTTAAGACTTCTTGGATAACTATTCATTCTATATTTGTCTTGACAAAATTATATTCAACTTGTAGAATCCAAAATGATCTTGTTGCATTCATGCTAATATGGGCATATCTACGGCTGTTCTATATTAATCGTTTATTTCCATTTTTTTCTCTCTTGCTAGGTTTTTACTAAATCTTAGATATCGCTTGGCTTCTACAATTCCTTGCAATTATCATATCACTATTATACTTTGTATCATAGTCAATACCCTTTTGCTTTCCTTGGTTTTAAGTATACCTCAAGTTCCTCACTTCTTTTTTATAGTATGACTCCCTTAATGGTTTTACCGAGTGTATCCTTAATTGCTTCTTATCTAACGCCTTCTCATGTTAAAAGGGTGATTTTGTCTCTTAGCGTTAGGTTTCATCACGTTCCACTATAACTTTGGAACAAAAATATACCAAGATAATCCTTGTTGCTAATAAAATAATCATTCCAATACATTTCCAGTTCTACTTGCTTAGTTTGAGCTAGGCATTTATTCTCTTAGTTTGACTACTTAACTGTCTATTTTCTTATTGTTAACTTCCAATTACTTATGGGCTTCAACCTTTAGGTTCCGCTGTCTTCATCTTTATATTCGTTACTAATATAAATCTGATTATCTCTCATTCGCACTGCCTCGTTCTCTTAACCTTCTTATTTTTAAAGTTTCTTTCTTAAGTTATTCCTATATTCCCATCTTAGTTTCTTTGAGCATCTCTATGTTGTTCCTCAATAAATCCATTCCTTGTCACATTCTTTTCTTATTGCACATCATGGGAACTTATTAGTTGTACTTGATACTTTTCATTTGTTACTGTCTGATAGAATTCCAATCGTATTTATGTATTTATAAAATCTGCTATTCCGTAGTACTACTAATCTTAACTATGCAAAGTTATTCTTGTATTGGTGTACCTTCGTCATCATCTATTTAATATCTTTTCCATTGTCGTTCTACTAGGACAGTATTATCTCCAAGTATTTTACTCGTCCTTTATCTTCTTTTTCTAGTTTATTCTATACCTGGAACTTCTGCAGTCTATGTCTTTGTTTCTTGGTCTAAAAGGTATCATCATTTACATGTCTCTAGCCGTGTATATCACTGATTCTTTGGCAATTCCATTATTTCTTGACTAATACACTCTTTCTTAATCGTCTCGTATAGACCATATTTCTTATAAATCTCTTACTTAGCACCATTTTTCTCCTTCCACTCCATTTTTGTACTATATAAAAAGATTTTTTGATTTGGTCCTACTTTTCTGCATGTCCATATGTTTCTGGGAATATCTTTAAAGTAAAAATCGGGGTCCATCTTTGCTGTCGTTATTTTACGAGGGTTGGGAGGGTGGGGATGGATTCTAATATGTTACTAATGGTGGCAATCTCAGTAACTATCTATGCTATGGTTGTACTTGTTGTTTATTGACCGGCGGTAAACACACACGTATAACGCAAGCGCACGTATCGTCAAGTAGTATAAAAATATCGATCCACGAGGACTTAATTCCTACTGTTGTTATTAATTATTGAATCTATTTATTTACAAATATCTAATTAAAGGGAGAATGAATTGATTGCTTGATTGATTTGTTTGATTGTAGATTTGCTAAATAAATAAATAAAAAGATAAAAAAAAATACTAAGGAAAATAATAGACACAAAAATCTAAGGTTGTGATTCTTTTAATATCATTTAAAAGATGAAGTGATTATTTTATGTTTGTGTAATAAATCAGTTTACTAACCTGGAACACTAAATTATGTAAAAGCCTCTTCCGATGGTCAATTACAAATACCCAGTATAACCCAATTGAACCATATTCCTATGTCAACCACATTACCTGGATTATTAAGTTCAAGTTCCAATTATGGCTACCCCCGCCCGACAGGTATATTCCTATCCTGTAAGGAAATCTATTAAAGGGTTATCTATCCTTAAGGAAGATCGTGGGCTATTAAATCTAAGGCTGAAACCTAAAATCCCTATGTCTAGTTCATTTTAGATTTACCATATCAATCTTATTGGTGATCAGACAACAAAAAGCATTAAGCTTAAGACTTAATAAATAAACCTTTAAATTATCCAACTATAAAATAATCCCTTATAACCGGTGATATTTAAAATCATCACACCCCTAATTAACTAACACATAACTAGGACTAGTAAATTCATAAAAGTAAAAGACATAAAGTAAAAAGCTGAAAAATAAATAAATAAAATACTAAGGTAAAAGGAATTACTTTTACTACTACTAATAATTAGATATCTCCCATAAAATAATATATAAACTTGTGATAATATTACCAACCGACCAGTCTGGCGGTATCCGCCGGATTAAGTCAAATTAAGTCCAACCAGCCATTAAGGCGGAACCAAAAATAAATTTACCAACCGACCAGTCTGGCGGTTCCTTGATTAGTCAGGTTAAAAACAGATTAAAATTAAATTACCAACCGACCAATTAGCGGTATTCCTTATTAAGTCAATATTTTAAATAGTGAATATATTTTTTTAAGGGAGATTAATCTAAATAGCAATAGTAGAAGAATTACCTTTCACCCTAGCTGAAAAAGTTACTTCAACATGGTGAATAGTAAAAACTGTAAAAAGTAAAAAGTAAAAATTAAATTACTATTATTACAAAAAGTAATTAAAATTATTTACAAAACTAAAAATAAATAAAAAATAAAATAAAAATTCTAGAGAGAGAAACTCTCTCAAGAGAGAGAAATCAAGAGAGAGGGAGGTGTGTACAAAATTCTGAAATTCGCGCAGAATTTATAGAAATATTTTTCACTGTTTGGGCGTCGCGACGCCAAGGAGCTCAGCGTTGCGACGCTGGATTTGTCGACGTGGCACGCTGAGGAGACGACACGTAGCAAGGCGGCTGACTGTTCACTTGTCGGCACAATAGGATTGCGACACGTGGCGACACGTGTCAAATTATGATTGGCTGAGGCTGACGTGGCATGTTGACTCGGTTAACCTGCTGACGTGGACGATGATGTGCATGACACGTGGCAAGGTTGACTTGTTGACCGATGATGTGGCTGATGACGAGGCGACACGTGTCAAGTCTGAGTGTCGGCAGCATATGATGATGACATGTGGCACGGCGCATGTTAGCAGATCGGCTGTGATGGTGACACGTGGCACGGCGCATTTTAGCAAAGTCAAAACTTCTCAAATGGTTGACCGTTGACCAGGCGCATGTTAGCAGATTCGGCTCACGCTGGGCGTCGCGGCGCGCAATGCTTCAGCGTCGCGACGCGCAAAAGACGAAAATATCCCTGTTGACGCATTTTTGTCCGGTTTTGCCCCAAATTGCCTCCAGTGCTGTCCAAACTTTATTTATCTGCAAGATAACAATAAAACACATCAAAACGTTCATAAAACTCAAGAAACTATACAAAATATTAAGTTAAATGAGTGGGAAATAGTGATATAAATACCACTCATCACACCCCCAAACCTAACATTTTGCTAGTCCTCGAGCAAAATACAAAATAAAATAACATAACAAAATTTAACTAAGCCACTTTCGTAGGGATCACGGTTGCATTTACATATGCAACAAGCCTTTAAACCCCTAGGTGTCCCTAGTGGACGAGTTGTAGTCTCGTGAGGGTTACAGCAATGATACCCACAAACATTTTACAAAAGTAAAAGGTATTAAAACTAATGCACACAAAAGCAAAAAGACAAGCGAAAAGAGAATAAAGAAAGTTAGTGACTAATTAGGTGAAAATTCTACTCCAAGTTACTAGTTGTTTTGTTTCTTTCTAATTACCGAATAAGTAAATTCTCCGATTATTTTTACCATTCTCCATATATACAGCCAACAAATATAATCAACTCATTTTTGCCCACAACAGTCATAAGTGCAGTTGATAAGAGAGTAATATTTTTGTCCTAAAGTTCTATCAGATTTCACACCTTTTTGTAGCAATGGAATAATTTTCTGATTTTTCTGATTTTTTTCTTTGATTTTTCTCTATTTTTTATTTATTACAATACCTTCCGTCTATGTAGCGAGCTTTGGGTCGGTGGCTCTCCCAAACCAGTTGGCTTTAGGGCACCAGGTGTTAAGACACCCCTACGAACTTAATTACTCATACTTCAGATATATATATTTTTGCAGCATCTTTGATCCATGTAGCGAGCTTGGGCCACTCCCAAACCAGTTGGTTTTAGGGCACTAGGTATTAAAATACCCTTACACTTAATAACTCGGATCTCGGACGTTTTTTTTTTTTTTTTTTTTTTTTTTTTTTTTTTTCTCCATCACTATTTAGAGATGCTTCCTCCAATTAAACTATAGCACGGAATATTACAAACTTTTCAATTTTAGCTCATGTCCGTATGTTTCCATGTAAGTTCATAATACCTGTCAACTGACATAAGAAGATTCATTTTAGTCATTTTTATGGAGAATTCACAAATTAAATAATTCAAAATGAAATAAACAAAAATTAACTTATTTCAAAAATAAATGGTTTGAGATACGTCTCAGGAGTGGAAATTCCTTACTCGGCTATCTTTTACCAATTTCACACCTTTTTAGTCAAAATAAAACACAAAAATGCAAAATATTTTTGTAATTTTTGAAAATTTTTCAATTTTTTTTGTATTTTTTTTGAAGAAATTTTGGACTAAAAATAAAAATAACATACTACTAAAAACAATGTATTAATCAACTAATTCCCTCCCCCAAACCTAAATGAGACATTGTCCCCAATGTCTTAAACAGTAAAAGGAGAGTTAGAAGGTAATAACTGGTCAGCTGAATTTTACAGGAAAAATTACCGATTAAGATTTATTCCCAAATTACGATTCTTACCACGATTTTATTTGACCATTTTTATTAAAAATTTTGGCAGAATCACCTCTAAAAACTCAAAATTTCCCCGAAATTCACCCTAAAAAATTATCACCAATCAAATCCCAACTTTGGTATTTTTCAGAAAAATTCGACAAAGTCTCCCCTGAATTTTTGATTATCCAACACAACCTAAATCTATCAAATGCCAAAACAAACTCCAAATATCAAATCAAACTCAATTTCTTCGCCCCCAATTACTACGAATCAAATTCAACCATCCAACACTTCGTAATCCAATCCACAGTCAACCAATTCACAATTCAAATTTTTTTTTTTTTTTTTCAGTTTACCTAATTACCAATCAAATTTTTATCAAATCATTACCGTATTTTAGTTTCTGATTCAGCAATTGGTTCGGTTGCTTGGTTGTTTTGGGCGTGGTTGTTCTCGGTAGTGAGGGTGATGGGTCGGTTTTGGAGTATCTCGGCTTGCGGAGGTCGGCTTTGGCAGTCACGGCAAGACACGGCAGTGGGCTCGGCTTGGTGTGGTGATGAAGGTCGACTTTGTCGGTTTTTGCGGTTTTGGGTTGGAGATCCGGCAATGGTGCGACTTGGTTTCTTTGCAGTGGATGTGATTGGTTTGTTGGAGGTCAAGGCTATAGTTCACGGCCTTGTTTTAATCCAGGCGAGGTGGTGGTTCTCTGTTTGGCGGTGGATGGTGGTTTGACACGGCTCAGTTTCGGTTTGTTCTTGGCTCGGCGAAGGTTGCGGTTGTGGTCAGTTTGGATCTCGGTTTGATGGTGGCTGGTGATCTTTGGGTGGATCTTGGCGATGGCTTTCTGGTTTCGTGGCTCTCGATTTTGTCTCAATGGTGGCAAATATGGGTTTCTGGTTTCTGGTAGATCTCGGCAATGGCTGGATCGTGCGTGGTGGGTGGTGATTGGTTTGCTCACGGTTGGAGGTGGTGGTGGTTCTGGTGAGATGGTTGCAGTCTCGGTGAAGGTTGCGGCTGTTGGAGGTGTTTGAGGAAGAAGAAGAAGTAGAGTGAAAGGAGATGCTGCCAGCGCCCTGCTTATGTTCTGTGATTTAGAGGCAGCGTCGCGACGCTGATTTTTTTTTTTTTTTTTTTTTTTTTTTGGCAAAATCATGTCTTGTGACGGATAAATCCATAGGGATGCCTCTCAAGAGGTGACTCCTTACTCGGCCGTCTCCTGGATCAACTTTGTATCTTCGTGATTTTGTCAAATTTTTATTTTGAAAATCCCGCTTGCACTGCCTTTCTTGTTCTGAAAAATTCCGTTTTTATTTTTCCTGCAAAACTAACACACAAAATTAAAAAGTTCACACAAAATATGAAAAATAAATTACAACAAAATTGCATGGGTTGCCTCCCTGCTAGCGCTGAATTTTTCGTCTTCAGCCAGACGTGATTGAAATCCATATGTTAAGGAGGTTTCAATGTCGTTTTGGATGTCCGATTAAAGACAATCCCGTGAGCGTTGCTTTTGAAGGGTCTCTTCCA
The DNA here is from genome assembly GCA_019454045.1 of Zanthoxylum bungeanum. Lineage (NCBI taxonomy): Eukaryota > Viridiplantae > Streptophyta > Magnoliopsida > Sapindales > Rutaceae > Zanthoxylum > Zanthoxylum bungeanum. The sequence continues at coordinate 41,659 of SKCR01005985.1, read as the reverse complement.
ACGGAAAAGTGGCAGAAATAATTTTTTCTCATTCAGTGCTTGTGCCACCTTTTTGCTCCTTATTGTTCCAATGGTTCCTGAAAAGAAAGAAAGAAAATTAGGAGGTCTCGTATGGTGCTTGACTTGAAATGGAAATTCCATTCTGTCAAGCTTCTGGGTGATATCTTTGATTTGTACTCCCCAAAACAGCGATGTTTTTCCTGAATGCTCTGGATTTTTATTAAGGTCAGACAGTTGCTCCTCCATTTGATCTGCTTCTTGTTCCACCTGAGGATGAAAAGATGAGTCAGACATTAGGTCTTCATCCTCTGATTCGGGTGAAATGATTGGCTCAAGTTGATCTTCTTCAAACATTTGTGAAATGGAATCTCCAAGATCTTCGTTTTGAGGATACAGAATTCCATCCTCAATTTTTGATGCAGTTGGTACAAATGTTTCAGCTTCCTCCTCGTCAGAATCATGAAGGATCTTGATAGTTCTGCCACCCTGGATGGTAGTTGTATTCGCAATAATCGCTTGGGTGGTCACCATTACATATGTCACATATCCACATTGAATTCTGTTGAGCAAATGTAGTATTGCTTGGTTCTGGCATCCAGTGATAATCATTGGGCTCGACAACAGGCCTCAGAAAACCGGACTGTTGCTCCCAGATTTGGGGTGTATCTTCTTGTAAAGCACGTAATCTTTCAATCTCCAAGTAATGTTCCATTTTAAGTCACCTGAAATCAAAAGAACGAAATAAAAATTACAGATAAAAATAAAGAAAATTAGATACAAGTAAATTAGATAGTTTCAAAATTAACAACTCAATAAATATAAGTCCCCCGGCAACGGCGCCAAAAACTTGACCGGCGTAAACACACACGTATAACGCAAGCGCACGTATCGTTCAAGTAGTATAAAAATATCGATCCCACGAGGACTTAATTCCTACTGTTGTTATTAATTATTGAATCTATTTATTTACAAATATCTAATTAAAGGGAGAATGGAATTGATTGCTTGATTGATTTGTTTGATTGTAGATTTGCTAAATAAATAAATAAAAAGATAAAAGAAAATACTAAGGAAAATAATAGACACAAAAATCTAAGGTTGTGATTTCTTTTAATATCATTTAAAAGATGAAGTGATTATTTTATGTTTGTGTAATAAATCAGTTTACTAACCTGGAACACTAAATTATGTAAAAGCCTCTTCCGATGGTCAATTACAAATACCCAGTATAACCCAATTGAACCATATTCCTATGTCAACCACATTACCTGGATTTATTAAGTTCAAGTTCCAATTATGGCTACCCCCGCCCGACAGGTATATTCCTATCCTGTAAGGAAATCTATTAAAGGGTTATCTATCCTTAAGGAAGATCGTGGGCTATTAAATCTAAGGCTGAAACCTAAAATCCCTATGTCTAGTTCATTTTAGATTTACCATATCAATCTTATTGGTGATCAGACAACAAAAAGCATTAAGCTTAAGACTTAATAAATAAACCTTTAAATTATCCAACTATAAAATAATCCCTTATAAACCGGTGATATTTAAAATCATCACAACCCCTAATTAACTAACACATAACTAGGACTAGTAAATTCATAAAAGTAAAAGACATAAAGTAAAAAGCTGAAAAATAAATAAAAATAAAATACTAAGGTAAAAAGAATTACTTTTACTACTACTAATTTAGATATCTCCCATAAAATATATATAAACTTGTGATAATATTACCAACCGACCAGTCTGGCGGTATCCGGATTAAGTCAAATTAAAGTCCAACAGCCATTAAGGCGGAACCAAAAATAAATTTACCAACCGACCAGTCTGGCGGTATCCTTGATTAGTCAGGTTAAACAGATTAAAATTAAATTACCAACCGACCAATATAGCGGTATTCCTTATTAAGTCAATATTTTAAATAGTGAATATATTATTTTTAAGGGAGATTAATCTAAATAGCAATAGTAGAAGAATTACCTTTCACCCTAGCTGAAAAAGTTACTTCAACATGGTGAATAGTAAAAACTGTAAAAAGTAAAAAGTAAAAATTAAATTACTATTATTACAAAAAGTAATTAAAATTATTTACAAAACTAAAAATAAATAAAAATAAAAATAAAAATTCTAGAGAGGGAAACTCTCTCAAGAGAGAGAAATCAAGAGAGAGGGAGGTGTGTACAAAATTCTGAAATTCGCGCAGAATTTATAGAAATATTTTTCACTGTTTGGGCGTCGCGACGCCAAGGAGCTCAGCGTTGCGACGCTGGATTTGTCGACGTGGCACGCTGAGGAGACGACACGTAGCAAGGCGGCTGACTGTTCACTTGTCGGCACAATAAGATTGCGACACGTGGCGACACGTGTCAAATTATGATTGGCTGAGGCTGACGTGGCATGTTGACTCGGTTGACCTGCTGACGTGGACGATGATGTGGCATGACACGTGGCAAGGTTGACTTGTTGACCGATGATGTGGCTGATGACGAGGCGACACGTGTCAAGTCTGAGTGTCGGCAGCATATGATGATGACACGTGGCACGGCGCATGTTAGTAGATCGGCTGTGATGGTGACACGTGGCACGGCGCATTTTAGCAAAGTCAAAACTTCTCAAATGGTTGACCGTTGACCAGGCGCATGTTAGCAGATTCGGCTCACGCTGGGCGTCGCGGCGCGCAATGCTTCAGCGTCGCGACGCGCAAAAGACGAAAATATCCCTGTTGACGCATTTTTGTCCGGTTTTGCCCCAAATTGCCTCCAGTGCTGTCCAAACTTTATTTATCTGCAAGATAACAATAAAACACATCAAAACATTCATAAAACTCAAGAAACTATACAAAATATTAAGTTAAATGAGTGGGAAATAGTGATATAAATACCACTCATCATTTATCTCTAAGCCTGTAATTTTCCGCGTTTACACATCTAGCGTCAACTCTCATACTAAGATTCTTCTGCTAAATACTACCTCTTATGATGGACCTTCTCTAGAGTCTTGCCCTCTAAAAACTCTATTATGTTGCCTCTGTACTCCTTTTTACTAGTCTCTGTTGCTTGAACGTCTACGATCATTACTTACTCTCAAAGTCTTACTATACTTCCTCTATTATTGCTCCTTATAAAGTTTACTTCACTACTTAGATTTTTTTCCCATCCTCGTTCCTTGAACTTCTTTCGTCTCTACTCCCCTAAAAACTCAATCAACTTCAATTACTTAAGATAACTCTGTTAAATCCTTTGGTTCATGTGCCATTCTCTTACTAGTTCTTTCATCATAAGACAATGAGATTCTTTATAAATTACATATGTTATACTCCTGAGAATTATTCTCTCTAGTTTCTACTCTCTGAGTCTTTTCCTCCTTAAAGGTTCTCAATTCAATAATAATTTTGAGATTTAGCTTTATTTTCTATGTTTTTAAACTATTCTATTTCATATAAAAATATTACCATCTTATGTTTCTTATCTATGTCCTGTTTCACTCATTGGTTTGGTGATCTATCCATCTCGTAATGCATCTACTTTGTAAAATACGTTTTTTACTGATTCTTTTCCTTACTGGGCTCTAAGTAGAGGGGTGTGTGACCGGCGTAATCACACGCGTATAATGCAAGCGTACATATTGTTCAAGTAGTATAAAAAGTATCGATCCCACGAGGACTTAATACCTAATCTATTAATTTTATGAGGTCAAATGATTACTAGTATCTAACAAGTTGATTGATTGATTTGAAATGGTGATGATTCTAAATTTAAAAACAAGTAAATAAAATTGCACGAAAGTAGGTTTAAGAAAATTCAATATTAGGAAACTATCTAGGGTTGTGAATCTTTCTAATATCTTTAAAAAGATGAAGTGGTTATTTCATGGTTGTGTAATAAATCGGTTTACTAACCTGGAACACTAAATTATGCAAAAGCCTCTGTCGATGGTCAGTCGCAAATACCCAGTTTAACCCAATTGAACCATATGTCTATGTCAACCAAATTATCTGGATTCATTAAGTTTAAGTTCCAATTATGGCTACCCCCGCCCGATAGGTATATGTATATCCTGTAAGGAAATCTATTAAAGGGTTATCTATCCTCAAGGAAGATCGTGGGCTATTAAGTCTAAGGCTGAAACCTAAAATTCCTTTGTCAATTTTATTTTAGATTTACCACATCAATCTTATTGGTGATCAGACAACAAGAAGCATTAAGATTAAGACTTAATAAGTAAACCTTTAAATTACCCAAACTATAAAATAACCCCTTATAAATCGGTGATATTGAATTTCATCACAACCCCAGATAACTGGCTTAGTTACGACACATATTTACGAGTAGTAAAAACTTAAATAAAATAAAAGACATAAAGTAAAATGCTGAAAAGTAAATTGCTGAAAAGTAAATGCTGAAAGTAAATTACTGAAAAGTAAATAAAGTAAAAGTACAATAAAAGAAAATGATGAGGTAAAAGGATCCACTTTTATTACTTCTATTTTAGATATCTCCCTTAATATAATATATTAACTTTGCATGATAATTACCAACCAGCCATATAGGCGGTATCCATATTAAGTCAAATTAATAATTAATTACCAACTGACCAATCAGGCGGTATCCAGTTTAGTCAGGTTAAAACCAATTTAAATAATTACCAACCGACCAATATGGCGGTATCCTCGTTAAGTCAGGTTTTAACTAGTTTATATATTATAATTAAGGGAGATTAATCTAAATATTAGTAATAAAAGTTTTACCTTTTACCCCAGCAAAGGGGAGTTACCTCCTCATTACTGAAAAGTAAAAACTGAAAATTAAAGAAAGAAAAGTATTGTGCGTAAAAGTAAATTGCGGAAAGTAAAAACTGAAAAGTAAAGAAAAGAAAGTGCGATAGCGGAAATTAATTACTGAAAGCTGTAAATAAACAAACAAGATACAACCTTCTTAGTATTCTTAAGGAATTCCTTAGAAGAAAGTATGAATTTACAAATGAAATGGCTTGGTATTTATAGGCAAAATTTTGCCTCCATCAAATCATCCACCAAATCCATTATTAATTGCTCCACTAATTGCTCCACCAAATCCATTATTAATTGCTCCACTAATTTCTTATCATGTTTGGTGGTGATTTGATAATTTTTATTATTTATTTATTAATTTATTTTTTGCTTTGAAAATGATTGAAAATGACTTTAATAATTACACATAACACACTTCTGGATGGTTCATCACTTTCGGGCATGATATCTTCAGAATTCGAAATTATTTTGTCTTTCAAAGTTGTGGGTCTTTGAGTATTCTTTAATCTGGAACTTTAATCACTCAATCCGATATTGGAGTAAAAAGTTATACCCAAAATACGACAGATGCGCAAAATTGGAATTTCCAAAACTGCACTTCGTTAAAACGCTCTTTCAAGTTTCCAATCTCCAAAATTAATATGTCAAGTCTAATTTTTGCCCTTATTTGACCCACATTTCGTCCTAAATGATTTCATTGTGTCCCAATATTATTTTATCTACAAAATAAACTAAAACACATCAAAACGTTCATCAAACCCGAGAAACTAAACAAAATATTAAGTAAAATGGGCGGTAAATATTGATATATTTTCCGCTCATCAGTGTGTACATACATTCCATAGGGATCTGTGAACCCGCGTTTCTACTATTTTCATAAGCTTGGTGATGGTCTGGTTAATTATCCATAAGCTTACTTAGAGTTTGGGGCTATTGAAAGGGAAAATTACTATTCATTCCATTGGAAATCACTTCGACTATATCATGTTATAGGATTCCTCAACTTTCATTACAAAATCTAAGGTCTCCGCTTTACGTTTTTGCCTTCAAGTTATGTTATCTTTGTCACTATATGTATTGAACTCTCTTGTTACTTTGTAAATCCTCTAATATATCTTCCTACCCTATCTCCCGGTTCCGGACTGAACTGCTGAGGCTAGTACTGGTCCATTTTTCTGGGCTTCTTCCTAAAATTCCATTCTCTACTCTTATTATAGACTGTAACTATGTCATTTAACCTTGGTGTTCATATGGGTACTTTTGTTAACTCTTGAGTATCTCCAATTCCATGAGTCTCTCCAATTATTATTTCACAAATTTCTATCGACGTTGGTATGATCTATGGATTCTCACTAGTTCTGAGGTTTTGCACTACTTGGCTTGGGTCGGGTTTTTATTTGTTTGTTCTTAAAACTCTTCTTGGTCTATCCTGGGTATACCGCCCTTCCAAATTCATTACGTCTGCTTTAGAATATTGATGCTATGTGAACTGGGCTTCTGTTCGGTTACCATTTTCTATACTGGCACCGACTAGGACAAGCATCTTACGTTCTACGGATGTCAATATTTCTTGTTCTAGTACTTTATGACCTGATAAAGTCTATTACTTATATAAGATAGGTATGAGATAGGTTTCGCCAGGACATCTTCCATAATCGGTATTATTGAGGAATGAGAATCTATGTAACTTAGGGTCGCATCTATATCAGATCTCTTGGGATAAAGTAATTAATCATCTCCGCTTACAATCTTCATTTACTTACTTGCGAGCCTAGGTTTGGGGTCTAAATTTTTTTTATCCTCTTGGCATCTTTTATCTATTGGAACTCCCACGTCTAATTCTGATTTCTTGCTTCTTTTATATTCTTGTCTATTCTTCATTACTCTGGGAACTTGCTACCTATAAGGGGTATTCAAGGCTATTGGATATACTTGAAGAAATTTTGTGATGAGAGGAAGAGTCTTAATAGGGGAGAAAGAATCTTACGAGAAAAGGAATGAACCATACCTAGGTTTTCCTCTTACTCAGGTTTATTCTATTCTCTTTAATACTAAAGGTTCTATACTTCCTTATTTATCTGTTTTTATATCTTTACCTCTAATTGCTACTGATTACTTAAGCATATGTATTGTATCCTTTACCTTTTTTTCTAGCTTTTTCTTTCCCTTTCTACTTTCCTGGGTAGGTATCCTTAAAACTTTGCTATCTTATTCTATCTCTTTACATTTCTTTGTCTCTGGTTGCTTAAACATCTATACATCCTTCCTTACTTTTTATAGCTTTATTTTCCCACTTCTATGTGTAATTATTCTTAGAAATTTTCTATATGTTCTCCCAACTTATCTTGAACTTTGGCTTAATAAGCCAGGATTTACTACAGAAGAATCCTTAACTAGAATAAGAATTTTGGTTACTTTTACTAAGAAGAGAATTCAGATAACTTGAGAATTCTTACTGACCTGTCTATGGGGATTGATGACGTACTTGAGGATCGTATACTGGAGAGGTAGTGCCTCGCATACTAGTACCCCAGCCATACTACGTATACAAGACCCTGACACTCTACCCACTGCAGTCACTGACTCCCTAGACCATGCTCTGATACCATCTTTATAACATCCCCACTCCAAAGATGTTACCGACAGGGAATAGGCCGTACTATCCACTTGAGCCTCTGACTTTTTCACTAAGAACATTACTAGTACTTTTTTCAAAAACAATATCATGTATGAGACCTTTGTCCAAAACTTCAACATAGAATATAAAATATTACATACATAACTGAAACTCAACATCTATTATCTTACAACTCTATACAAGTATACTGGTACACAACTTTACAATATAATTATCTAAAACTACACTTAACTCGACTTTAAGGACCAAACCCTCTAGTGACTGCTAGGGGTGGGTAACAAAACCGATCGAATCGAACCAAACCGCAAACCGAACCAAACCGGACCGAATTTATGGTTTTTTTTTCTAACGGTTTGGTTTGCGGTTCGGATTGGCCCACCCCAAACGGTTTACGGTTCGATTCAGATACTAAATCGAACCGCACCTTTTAAACCGAACCGAACCGTTATAATTAAAAAATTATATATTTTTATAAAAAAATTTGCATTTTTCTTTTAATTTTACTTTATGTTTTCTTTTTATTAGTATGTTAATACTTTTATTCTTAATTTTTTTGTTAATATATTTTTTTGTTAATACTTTTATTCTTAAATTTATTTGTTAATAATTTTATTCTTAATTTTTTGTTTTATGGTTTATTCTTGAAAGTAAGCTGTTGGATTTGTCTCTTAATTAGAATGATAGAAGAATCATTATTCGAGTTAATTTTTAAAAAATACAAGAATTAATTGTGCCTCATTTTTCAATCATCTATTGAATGCATGTGTTCTCCGGAGTCACAGCTTACACCGTAGCACTTCATACTATTTGTTCGCTAGACTAGTTTTTTTTTTGTCTTCACTTAAGTGGATGATTTTTTTTAAGTACAATAATCCGTAAACCGAACCGAACCAATCCGTAAACCGCTGGTTTAAAAATTTTTCAATCCGAACCAAATCTTTATTTAATGGTTTGGTTTAAGAGGTAAAAAAATCGGACCGTAAAATATGATTTGGTTCAGTTTTTAGCAAAAACCGAACCAAACCGAACCGCGTCCACCCCTAGTGACTGCCATCAGTATCCATCCTCTCGAGCTCTTCCTCCGTGAATACCTACAAAATAGAGAAACTGAGAGTTGGGGGGTTAGATCCTTTGAACGATCTAAGTGAGTAGATAGTTTTTAAAAGTAGGTACTAAAAATGCTTTTGAAAATTCATGGTTTTAAAACCAAATTCGTCTCAAAGCATCTTTCTGAAAACTCTTCCATTAATTGAAACAACTTTCCTTGTAGAAAACTTTTCTCTGTATAGTTATCTCCGAAAATCTATTTCTGAAAATTTGCTTCTGAAAATCTGGATTTGAAATCCTGTATTTGAAATATCTGCTATTTGAAAAACTATTTCTAAAATATATGTTTCTGAAAACCCTCTGAAAAACCTAATGCATAGGGGCATTACATATCGCCGTCCCCGCATACGCCTAACTAGAGCCAGAAGTGCAAATCCATGACATTAGAGCGTTACGTATAGCCGTCCCCCAAAGCATGCCATTACCTATCCCTGAAACTAGTGGTCTTGGGTAGTTATGTATCGCTGTCCCCCAAGCCACTGAACTAGAACTGGGGGTGTGGATCTATGCTACCCTCCAAGCTGTGAATCTAGGGGCATCTGTCATCCCTAGTCCTAAACTAGGATCCGTGGGCGTTACTTATCACCGTCCTCTTAGTCCTCTACATGTGTACATGTCATCCGTTAATTCCATAAATTACATACTGAGGTGAGTTTTTACCTCATGCCTCCAAAAATCTCAAAACTCATGCTATTAAAATCAATCTCTCAAAAACATCACCATATAAAAAGAATCTGTAATAAAATCCTGGCTAATGCCATATGTGAAGAAAAGTAAGTCTGTACTTAAAACAATACAAAGAAAAATCAACTTAAAAAGAGAGTGTCCACTCACCGATTTGGAATTTGGCTGGCATAACTTTACTGCGCCGAAATAATTTGTGGTTCCTGCGATAACCTTTAATGGGTAACATAGTTAAAATACATATCGTAGAATACACTTCGAAACTATTGTGGCTACAAAGGGGTTTTCAATTGTTTCATGGTAATTTACGTGTGTATAAGATGATAAGAAGTCTTTCGGGTGGTCTCTAATATCCTGAGTCGAAGCTGAATGGGTAAAAAAATTTATCCTGGAAAATGGCTACGCATCGTGACACCAAGATTTACGCGTCGCGATGCGCATTCGAGAAGACCGAGACAGAGAGTTACTTTTGGTTCGCGTCGGGTCGCTCGTGGATTTGCGTCACGACGCGCACAACACAAAATCGAATTGGGGCAGTTTTTCCAGAACACGTCCCGACGCGAGGTGCGTGGCGAGGCCAATTTCAAGGCCTAATACCAACTCTTACATATCTTAATTGCTCCAAACACCCTTCCCACACTTCCACACTAACACTTTTACACAAACAACTCATTAAACTACCCCATTCATTCTTCATACTCCAAATATTATTACCTTAATATCCTTTAGCTCATAAATCTCAACTTAAATTCATTACCTAGGATTTCTTAATTCTTGATCATCCTTCAATAAAACCAATTTTGTAGTTTATTATCTACCTCAATGCAATTACTATCATGCCAATAAAACTACCATAACATCATTTTATCAAAATCGCATAACTTAGAATTTGGGTCAAGATTCTTTACCTTCTTTCTCTTGATTTCCTTCACTCCACAAGCTCTCAATGGTTTCCAAGCCTCTTCTTGTCTTATAGAGATTTGGTATTTGCCCTCTTTTCTTTGCTTCTTCTTCCCTCTTATGTCTTTCTTCTTTTTCTTTCTCTCATCCTCACGTTTCTCTCTATTTCTCTACAAATTAGAGATTAAGGAATATTGTCCCTTATATAATGGGGCTATTTGGCTAATTTACAAACTTTTAAAATTGAAAAATTTAGAATTCTTGAGATAGTTTGAGAGTTTTCTAGATGGGTCCACGAATCACTATTCATCTAGATTTGTGATCTACATTTTCAATATATTTCAGGTTCGATTTTGGAAAAATATTCAACAAGAAAGTTGTAGGTATCAATCTCGGCTTTCCGGGGATATATAATTCATAAAAACGGAGTTTATATGAGTAAGTTACGGCCTAAATACCATAAGTTGTCCATAGTGGAACATCGTGTTATCTCGTATCGAAATCTTGAAGATTTTGACAAATGTTCCCAAAGTCATTTCATGAAGGTATACGGGTATAAGCATAATTTATATTATGTGACACTCGTCCCACAATGTAACAGTAGTTGAGATTCCCGGTCGTTACAGGGGGTATAACACGCAACCTACTATCTCAACAAGAGGATGCTACCGCATATGATACGTGACCAAGAAGTGGAGAAAATCTGTTTGGCAGTGGTGTGGGCCTCCAGGAAACTGCGACGCTTTTTCAAATCCTATGAGATACAAATTGTCTCCGGCGAGAATCCGTTGAGGTACTTACAGTCAACACCCTTCATGGTCGGAAAGTTGGGAAGATGGTTGGTTTTATTGACTGAGTTTGACATCGACTACATCACCAAGAAAGTAATCAAGGAGCACGTTGTGGCAGAATTCTTGACCTTGCAACAATTTGAAGGAGACCGATAAGAGTTTGAGTTCTTAGATGAGGAAGTTAAAGCGATAGCAATCCAAGGTTGGAAGATGTATTTTGATGGAGACATGAATTGCAAGGGTGTGGGGATCAAAATTGTTCTGGTATCCCCAAGAGGAGAGAATTTACCTATGGCCAAGATGCTAAACTTCTTGGTCACCAACAATATAGCCGAATATGAAACTGTAGACACTGTATTTTTACATAAGCCCAATGATGAGCCTCGTATGGAGGCACTATCTGAAAATTTACGGAAGTCGCAGGAAACGAATGACGGAAGGAAAGAAAACCTCAAAAATTAACCCCACATTGGATTCGATTCACTAGCCCACCTCGGATTCGCTTAGTCAGTTTCTATTTCAAAACTTAGCCTCGGCCCAAAACCCCTGCAACCCATAAAGCCCACCATGCACGCCCAAAGCCCACTATGCACGCCCAAGCCTTCCTAAATCAATAAAATCCCATGCAAAACACATGTGCAAAATCCCTCAAATCACCTTCCAATTTAGCAACATATTAAATCCCATCCTCACCAAAATTAGGAGATTGTGTTCCCTAAATAAATTGATAGAATATCTCCCAAATTTACTTGATTTATTTCCAAGATTAGGAGATCCCTTGGCATTATAAAAGACAACCAAAACCAAAACCCTGAGACACTTTTCTTATACCTTCACGATAATAGTCTATTCTCTCAATTCTTTCACAGCTACACCTCATACAGCCCACAAACTAAGCCAAAATGTGAAACAAAGGAATCAAACACACTCATCAGCCAACTCAGACACACACACACGCAACAACAGACTGCTCAAACTCACGAACAATAAAGCCACGACCAAACACAAAACAACAAAGCCACCCATAAGCCTCAGCCACGTGAAGACAAGAAACCCACCAAACACACACTCGGCATCATCACTCAAAGAACCAGCCACCCCCTCCACCGATTCAAACATCGACAAAGCTAAGCCCTTCACCCACGATTAAGCAAATCAAGCCAATAAAAAAAAATACCCCTCCCTGATCGACACAAAACATCAACAAAACTAAGCCCTCAACCGAACACAAATAGCAGCCCTCAACCGAATACACCCCAAAACAGCCCCTAAAATCACACCAAAATAGCCCCTACTAAAATCACACCAAAACAGTCCAAAATAGGGAAGAAAACCGTAAAAATAGTTAAGAAAACAACAGCCCAAAAACAGAAAAAATATCAGCCCAAAAATAGCAAAACAGCGAGCAGAAATAGTGAAACAGCGATCCGAAACAGTGAACCAGCAAACCAGAAAATAGCGAAGCTTTAATCCTTTCGGCGACGTCCCAACACACTCCCGAGAAGCGACTTAAAAGATAAGACCTGAGGGCACCCTTTACTAATATTTATTTTGCTACTCTAGACGAGGCATGCTTGGTTGGACATGAAATACGTCCAGGAGGGCATGCGAGGTCCTATATTAAAAAAAAGGCCAAATCTTTTCGTCTCATCTTCTTTCTTTTATTTTATTATTTACCTTTCTTATCCATTTACTGTTATTTATTATTCCGTACTTAGTTTCGTATTTTATCTTTATTTTATTATTTCGCATTTACTTTATTGTTCATCTTTATTTTATTACTTCGTATTTACTTTATCGCTCATATTTATTTATTATTTCACATTTATATTACTGTTTACCTTTATTTTGTTTTATCGCATTTACCTTATCATTTAGCTTTTTTGTCTATTTACTTTTGCTTATGTTTTTGCTATATTATTTCGCATTTACTTTCATGTCTGTCTACATTGTGTTAATGTTTATGCTTGTTATCCCTTACGGTATATAAGATGGAAACTCAGACGTAAATTCCGTAGCCGAATCCGAATGGATGGTAGTGCGGTCTGTACTTGGGATACAACTCCACGTACCACTCGGGAAATACTCGCATATGCATGACAAACCCTCCTTGTATTTGCTATTTACTTATTAACGTTTTTCCCGCTTTTGACTGTTTATTATAATTTTCATTATCGCATTTCTTAATTTAATTTGCTTTTATTTATATTCATGCTTATGGGTGTGCAAATGTGTGTTTATTTGAATTGTCTTGCATGTGCTGCTTATGACTTGGTTATACCATTGTGTGAACCCGTCCATTATAATGGCATAAGTAAGGGACCATTCCGAACCCAACGGTTTGAGGTATTCCCTTGCGAGGGGTGAGTGCGGCCTTAAATCATTTCACAGTTCACACTGGGTGGCGACTCATTTATTCTTCGGTTGAGTCCCCCGCGGGCTACTCCGTACTCTCTATGGGTTGCGAGCCCAGCAGTGTCGTGGTCGCCGAACATCATAGGCATAGCAGTAAACCCCGCTTCGCTCCTATAGATGGCGACTCCACTAGGGATAGAGAATTGGCTTTGGTTACCCAAGTCTCATATATTTTGCATACCCTTCTTACCCCGATGGCATCATTTATCGTGAAGTTACTTTCACTCAAGGCGGCAGATCGTTATGTGGCATCATCACTTGTTGGCACGTACCTTAGGGTATAAAAAAGGCGCGCTCACTTGGTCGCTCGAACCCTTTAGTGGGGAGACCTAGTTGTGAGCAACCCTTCACCGACGGGAGCCTTTATCCATACCCTTATAAGCCCACATATGAACTATAGTTATATGTCATATAGAAGCTATCCTTATGCTTGTGTTTGGGACCATTGTCATTTGGATCCATTTGGACCTCTCCTTATAAGATACGAACTTGTTGGGCCATTTAAACTGGGACAAGTTTATATGTTATGACAATTAGGCCAAAAGTTTTCAAAATGACGATGGGCCACCTGGTGTTTGGCCCCCTATCATTTGAGGTTATTTAGCCACCTTATCGCAAAAGTGTAAACATGTTGGGCCTTTTCAACTGGGACAAGTTTGCACCTCGCGATAATCTGATTAAACACTTTAAAATGATAATGGGCCAACTTGTATGAAAACCTTGATGGGCTTAGAAGGTCCAAACATGATCTGAATATGCCAGACGTATGAGTCAAATATCCTCACTGGCTTTCATCCAGGAAGGATACGCCTTGTTACGACATATTTGTATACTTTTGGATATCTCCAAGTCCATCCCCACAACCGTGATTACCGAGGGCCCAATTCATCATTTCTAGACAATGGCACGATCCCCATAATATGCTTAGTCAATATTGTAAATGGGCGGTCTTTGTCTTTTACTGATGGAAAGGGACTAGGTAGCCAAGGTTGTCACACCCGTCCCCTTAGGTAGGGTAGTGGTGAGACGGAGACTGGAAACGGGCAGAGTTTCCCCTGTAATATGGGCTAATCCTCCAAATACAAGGAAAAATCTAAACTGATAATATCATCATAACATAGGATCTCCGTGATCCAACTCAAACATAATATCCATGAAGGAAACACAATATCGAGTAAAGGCTCAATGCCTAACATTAGACAACAAATCCTTCCAAATACAATACATATCTAGAATCACAGTCTCAAAACATAACAAAGACACTCTACTGTTGGCACAACCTTTCTCTACTGGCAGAAAATGATGACGAAACTACAGATGGAAAGGATAATCTACTAAACTGCTGAACCTGAAATGTTAAGGAAAGGGGTAAGCTCACGCTTAGTGCAATGGATCACAGCTTAGTGCCGTGGATAATCAAGTAACAAAGTGGATCAAACAAGTCTTTCATAATATAAATAAATACATAAGCTGTAAATCGATATCTCAAACATTTACTTGAAATCATAAATCTCATTTCTCATAAAACTCAAATCATAAATCTCATTTCTCATAAAACTCATACTGCTGAAAAATACTATGTAATGATAAATCTGTTTATGCATCTATATGCACAACCTCATGAAAAATACGGCAAAGCTGGCAACATGGGGCTTCCCCACGGCAAAACTGGCATCCGGAGCAAACTGGCAACGTGAGACATTATCTCACGGCAATAACTGGCAACATGAGACCTTATCTCATGGCAATAATCTGGCACATATAAGTACAAGGGGTGAATCCTAACATAAAAATCATTTCCAAAATCCATGCTCATATATCTCAAATCATGCAAGTTTCTCATATATCACAAACACATGATTTCAACATAATCAATATTCGATCCATACTTCATAACAAAATATATAAACTTTCTGAAAACAAACTCATTTAATGCATTACCTTAAAATTCATTTAAGAAAACATACATACTATATACTTTTGAAAACATCAATGTTACAGGTTTATCCACGCACCTGGTGAGCTGACTACTGAGAAATGAACTATGCAGCAGGACCGTCCCTGCTTATGGTATCACGATCACCTAAGAGATAAAAGAATTTACTATAAGGAACATAATCTTAATCTAGAAAATGTGATAGAACATGAAAGAAACGTGATTCGGTCGCTCTCGTAAACTTAACGAAAATTAAGATTCGAAGGTCCGTTACTACTCGGAATGGTCTGAAATTCATGGAGGAGACTCGGGAAATCGGCACGGAGACACTGTATGGCGCGTGGTTGCCACGAGCCGTTCACCCAAGCCGCGCGTGGGCCTCACGCGCCACCATATAAGGCGCGCGTGAGCGCTACGCGCCGGTCGGATGGGGAAAAATCCGACGGCCGTGCATTCCTCTCCCTCTCCCGGATCTAATGCCGCTGACGGTTCGTCGATCGGAGTTCCGGATCAACGGGAAATCAAGAAAAACCATAAAAAGTTTCTTACCGAGATCTCTTCAAAAATTGGAAGTTTCCCAAGGTAAAACCACCACCAAAATGATCCTCTCAACGAGATCTACACTTTTCCTTAAGGACTCGGTCGGATTTGAACTACGGATCGGGACCAAAACTTCTCTTTTCTCTCTTTTCCTTTTCTTTCTCTTTCTTTCTCTCTCCCTCAAGTCTCTCTCTGACTCTTCTTATCTTTCTTTCTTTCTTATCTTTCTATCTTTCTTATCTTTCTATCTTCTATTTTTTTTTATTATATGAAGAGGTGGCTGCTGAGCAAAAATTAGGGTGTGCGTGTGTGCGTACAAAATATATACTTATATGTCAAAATTCGTTTGCCACCCTAAACTTGATCTGAACCGCATTTTAATTCCAACTTCCACAAACTTAATAATTTAATCCTTAAATTTATTTGGGGTGTTACAACTCTCTCCCCCTTAAAAGAATTTCGTCCTCGAAATTCACATACCAGATGGTGGAAACAAATTGCACTAACTCATGGAATGCGGTGTCATACTGATCTACTGTGCGGCTACCCTGAGTCAACCTATAAAATTCCCTTCTCTTTTCATCCATAAAAGCAGAATTCATATAATTACTCATGAACTCCCTCTTGAACTTTTCCCAAGTTAACACATTAGTCTCTGAGAATTTACCTCTTACACTCTTCCACCATTTATCAGCTTGCTCAGTCAAAAGATGATACACATGGTGGCATTTCTGTCCATCAGTTAATCTCATCAACTCAAAAGCCTTCTCAATTCTGTCCAAGAAATTTCCGGCTACAATGGGATCCTTCTTCCCATCAAACTCAACAGCTCCTATTTCTTTCATTCCTTTAGCAATATTATCTTCATTAACTATAAGAGCTACCTGAGCTGGACCATGACCCCATGCTGGAGGGTAGTAATACGGATAAGGGTAAGCACCAGGAGGAACATCTGCTGGTGGAAGAGCATAATAAGGTGGAGGGTAATAACCTGGAGGAGGTATAGGATAACCCTGATTTACTGGAGGAGGTGGAGGAGGTACTGGAATATCTCCCTGAGGTGCTGCAGGGGCTGGAGGAACATTACTACGAGGAGAATGATGAACTGGGGTACTATCCCCGAAAACCGAAGCTATGGAATCTTCTACAACAAGATTAGGGTTCCCTTCAAAGGTTTCCCCATCATAAGAATTAACCTCCTCATCAACTGGAGGTGCCCTAGAAGGTTGGCAAACATTTGCTATCCTACGAGTACAGACTCGACCTGCACCTCAAACTCTGAGACGCAGAGGCATCTAAAAACACATGAAAGATGTCAACCGCTAAAAGACATAGAATAACTGATAAAGAAAAAGTAATGTCTACAGAATCTATGAACCCTGGGCTCTGATACCATTAATTGTCACACCCGTCCCCTTAGGTAGGGTAGTGGTGAGACGGAGACTGGAAACGGGCAGAGTTTCCCCTGTAATATGGGCTAATCCTCCAAATACAAGGAAAAATCTAAACTGATAATATCATCATAACATAGGATCTCCGTGATCCAACTCAAACATAATATCCATGAAGGAAACACAATATCGAGTAAAGGCTCAATGCCTAACATTAGACAACAAATCCTTCCAAATACAATACATATCTAGAATCACAGTCTCAAAACATAACAAGACACTCTACTGTTGGCACAACCTTTCTCTACTGGCAGAAAATGATGACGAAACTACAGATGGAAAGGATAATCTACTAAACTGCTGAACCTGAAATGTTAAGGAAAGGGGTAAGCTCACGCTTAGTGCAATGGATCACAGCTTAGTGCCGTGGATAATCAAGTAACAAAGTGGATCAAACAAGTCTTTCATAATATAAATAAATACATAAGCTGTAAATCGATATCTCAAACATTTACTTGAAATCATAAATCTCATTTCTCATAAAACTCAAATCATAAATCTCATTTCTCATAAAACTCATACTGCTGAAAAATACTATGTAATGATAAATCTGTTTATGCATCTATATGCACAACCTCATGACAAATACGGCAAAGCTGGCAACATGGGGCTTCCCCACGGCAAAACTGGCATCCGGAGCAAACTGGCAACGTGAGACCTTATCTCACGGCAATAACTGGCAACATGAGACCTTATCTCATGGCAATAATCTGGCACATATAAGTACAAGGGGTGAATCCTAACATAAAAATCATTTCCAAAATCCATGCTCATATATCTCAAATCATGCAAGTTTCTCATATATCACAAACACATGATTTCAACATAATCAATATTCGATCCATACTTCATAACAAAATATATAAACTTTCTGAAAACAAACTCATTTAATGCATTACCTTAAAATTCATTTAAGAAAACATACATACTATATACTTTTGAAAACATCAATGTTACAGGTTATCCACGCACCTGGTGAGCTGACTACTGAGAAAGGAACTATGCAGCAGGACCGTCCCTGCTTATGGTATCACGATCACCTAAAGAGATAAAAGAATTTACTATAAGGAACATAATCTTAATCTAGAAAATGTGATAGAACATGAAAGAAACGTGATTCGGTCGCTCTCGTAAACTTAACGAAAATTAAGATTCGAAGGTCCGTTACTACTCGGAATGGTCTGAAATTCATGGAGGAGACTCGGGAAATCGGCACGGAGACACTGTATGGCGCGTGGTTGCCACGAGCCGTTCACCCAAGCCGCGCGTGGGCCTCACGCGCCACCATATAAGGCGCGCGTGAGCGCTACGCGCCGGTCGGATGGGGAAAAATCCGACGGCCGTGCATTCCTCTCCCTCTCCCGGATCTAATGCCGCTGACGGTTCGTCGATCGGAGTTCCGGATCAACGGGAAATCGAGAAAAACCATAAAAAGTTTCTTACCGAGATCTCTTCAAAAATTGGAAGTTTCCCAAGGTAAAACCACCACCAAAATGATCCTCTCAACGAGATCTACACTTTTCCTTAAGGACTCGGTCGGATTTGAACTACGGATCGGGACCAAAACTTCTCTTTTCTCTCTTTTCCTTTTCTTTCTCTTTCTTTCTCTCTCCCTCACGTCTCTCTCTGACTCTTCTTATCTTTCTTTCTTTCTTATCTTTCTATCTTTCTATCTTTCTATCTTCTATTTTTTTTTTATTATATGAAGAGGTGGCTGCTGAGCAAAAATTAGGGTGTGCGTGTGTGCGTACAAAATATATTTTATATGTCAAAATTCGTTTGCCACCCTAAACTTGATCTGAACCGCATTTTAATTCCAACTTCCACAAACTTAATAATTTAATCCTTAAATTTATTTGGGGTGTTACAAGGTTCACCCACATAGGTACATAAAATAAGCCGTACATATGACATAAATGGACTTACCACGAGTGTGGGAGGAATAAGGTCGGAAGGATATATGTTGTTTTGATAACCACATGCATCTCATGCATCACATGCATACACACATCATGCTAACCTTTTGCTTTAAAAGCCATCATAGATATTCGTTGGGTTAGAGAAGAATGAAGACTTGTCAAGAACAGGTTAGCAACCATGTATGCATCGGACAACAAAAGTCCCCGCATGGATCAATTGGAGTCCAACATCACCAAAAATACCGAGCAACTACAAGCCTTGACCAATGCAGTGGCCAGTCTGACAGTACCCCGTACAGTAAGAAACATAAAGTTTTACGGCCAGAATAGAAGGACCATAGGGGGGCCTTCGGGGACCAAACCCGCTCCTCCTAAGGTCACCGTTATCAGAAACAGGTGATTCTCCAATTTTGGTAGACCATTGTCAAAAGTATTTGAAGAGTTGAAAAGGCAAGGAATCCTAAATCCCTTAGAACCTAAACCACTTCCAAACCCTGTGCCACACTACCTTGACCTAAACCTATATTGTTACTTCCATCAGCAAAAGGCCACGAAACTGACAATTGCGCCCGCCTTAGGCATGAGATCTAGAACCTTATTGACACCCATAAAATACTCGACCTAGAAAAAGAACAACCCAACACACACAGAAACCCTCTACCCACCTACATGATCAACTCCGGCCTACCTGATAGCTTTGTCCTCCAAACTCTCAGCCACCAAGCTTTCTGCATGGGGATATGGGACATTAGTAATAAAGATGAAACAGACCAGAGGAGGGATTTTTGGGAAAACTTCTCGAGCAGTGACAAAGAGGAGGTTTCAAAAACGGAAATAAATGGGAAGAAAAACTAATGCAGTTGGAGAATCTGACGTTCGAAGAGAGTAAGAAGACGGAAGAAGACAAGGTTGCAAATTACGAAGATGTTTATTTTCCTGATCTTATTCGACTGTGATCCTGTATTCATTAATCATAAAGACATTGATTTTGCTTACTTATTTGAGTCTTTTCTTGTTAGTCCTTAATAATTATGCATAAGTCCAATGATGAAATTGTTTGCTTTAGGGTGAAATCTTAGAAACGATAAGTTATTGATGTAATTTTATCTGATACTTTGAGTAGTTGATTTATGTTAGACTCGTAAGCACTTAATTATAGGTTTTTAAGAGTGAAAACCTGAGTAGTTGGCAAAGTGACTAGTTGAAGAAATTACAGGTCGATGAATGACCGTTTGTTTAGACGTCTATCCTGATTTGCTTGTGTCATAATGTATGGTATGGTTGAAAATAAAAAGAAAAGTATCTAAAGAAAAAAATTAAACCACCTATAATCGATAAGCGTGAAGCTACCCATGGTCGAGTATTAGGTTCACCGTGAGGAGAAATGCTACCTTAAAGGGTAGATGTGTTGAAAAAAAAGAAAAAAAAAGGAAAAAAAGGAAAAAACAGTGAGACAAAAGAAAAGTAAAAGAAAATCATGCCACGTTTAGCACAGAAAAGCAATTGCAGAGCATAATTGAGACATCTGGGTTGGTTTGACCAATCGACCCCAATTTTAAAACGAAATCATTGAGTTGGCTTACCTAGGGATCAAGCTGTACACACACACACACACTGTGAGTCTGGCTTAGATGATTTATTCAAAGACTTAGATTTGAGTTGCATTGAGTATTCTGAAGGTTCTCTGGTTTCATTACTGGGTATGCTTTGAGGACAATAATACGTGTAACTGTTAGGACTACTACATAGCCCGTGATATAGTATACGAAATGCCACACCACATAGTGACAGACAATGGAGTCTAATTTCAGGGAAAAGACACATTTAGAAATCTGAGAATCAGAAGGCATGATCCCAAAAAGATGAGGGCGCTTTCAAAAAGGCGTAATCCATCTTGACCTAGTGCAGATAGCGAAGAGCAGAAAGTTAAGCCAGGTCTGGGGGCGACCAGTCTACCACCCTGCGGATAAGGGAAACAACGAGACCTTAAGCCCTGAGACAAAAGAAAGCTAAGCAATCACCAAAAGAGAACTGGCATAAGGAAACTGTAAGCAGGCCAAAGGGGCGACCAGAGTTTCTCATAACAAAAAGAGCGCAAGGAATGTATTCATTCATGTCGCATACACACAATTTTTGTTATGTGCTCGTATGATTTGAAGAAAAAGAAAAAGCGGCGAGAACAAGCAACTTCTCGGGAATGAGGACGAGCAAGCCTGGTATGGCACTCCGGGAATGGAGAACAACCTCGGGAATGAGGATGAGCAACTCCTAGGGAATAAGGATGAGCAAGCCGGGAATGGCACTCCGGGAATAGAGAACAACCTCGGTAATGAGGACAAGCAACTCATCAAGAATGAGGATGAGCAACTCCTCAGGAATGAGGATGAGCAAGCTGAGAATGGCACTCCGGGAATTGAGAACAACCTCGGGAATGAGGACAAGCAACTCCTCGGGAATGAGGACGAGCAAGCCGGGAATGGCACTCCGGGAATGGAGAACAACCTCGGGAATGAGGATGAGCAACTCCTCGGGAATGAGGACGAGCAAGCCGAGAATGGCACTCCGGGAATGGAAAACAACCTCGGGAATAAGGACAAGCAACTCCTTGGGAATGAGGATGAGCAAACCAAGAATGGCACTCCGGGAATGGAGAACAACCTCGGGAATGAGGACGAGCAACTCCTCGGGAATGAGGACGAGCAAGCCAGGAATGGCACTACGGGAATGGAGAATAACCTCAGGAATGAGGACGAGCAACTCATCAGGAATGAGGACGAGCAAGCCGGGAATGGCACTTCGGGAATGGAGAACAACCTCAAGAATAAAGACGAGCAAAGGGCCTCGAGAATGAGGACAGATCAGGGGGCGAAGTGCCTCAACCCCATCAGATTGACATTTTTTGGAATGAATCCCAGGGTCGAGGCCCACATCATCAACAGTTCAGGAAGGAATCCTATGGTCGAGGCCCACATTATCAGCAATTCAGAATGAATCCCAGAGGTTGAAGCACCTCATCATCATAGAAAAAAACTCCCCAGTGGATCAAAGAGTTACACAGATGGACCAAAATGTTATCACCCAGAGATGGTTCAGGAATGAAGCCTAGAGGTCAAACAACCTCACCATCAACTCAACTTAGTTCGGGAATGAAGCCCATGATGGTTCGGGAATTAAGCCTAGAGGTCGAAGCACCTCGCCATAAACTCAACGTATTTCATGAATGAAGCCCATGATGGTTCGGGAATGAAGCCCGGGATGGTTCAGGAATGAAGCCCAAAGGTCGAAGCACCTCACCATCAACTCAACTTAGTTCGGGAATGAAACCCATGATGGTTTGGGAATGAAGCCCAGTGGTAGAAGCACCTCGCCATCAACTCATCACAGTTTGGGAATGAAGCCCATGATGGTTCGAGAATGAAACCCAGAGGTTGAAGCACCTCGCCATCAACTCATAACAGTTCGGGAATAAAGCCTAAGATGGTTCGGGAATGAAGCCCAGAGGTCGAAGCACCTCGTCATCAACTCATCAAAGTTCGGGAATGAAGCCTAGGATGGTTCGGGAATTAAGCCCAAAGGTCGAAGCACCTCGACATCAACTCATCACAGTTCAGGAATGAAGCCTAGAGGTCAAAGCGCCTCGCCATCAACTCATCACAGTTCAGGAATGACAGGATGGTTCGGGAATGAAGCCCAGAGGTCGAAGCACCTCACCATCAACTCAGCACGGTTCGAGAATGAACCATCTCACACCAGTAACAGTTCGGGAATGAACCATCTCACACCAATAATGGTTCGGGAATGAACCATCTCACACCAGTAACGGTTTGGGAATGAACCATCTCAGACCAGTAACGGTTTGGGAATGAACCATCTCACACTAGTAATGATTCGGGAATGAACCATCTCATAGCAGTAACAGTTAATGATTGAACCATCTCACACCAATAACGGTTCGAGAATGAACCATCTCACACAAGTAACGGTTCGGAAATGAACCATCTCACAACAGTAACGGTTCGGTAATGAACCATCTCACACTCGGTAGTTCGGGAACAAGACCCAGGGGTCGAAGCACCTCTCCACCAAATTTACTTGATTTATTTGCTAGATTAGGAGATCCCTTGGCATTATAAAAAGACAACAAAAACCAAAACCCTGGGACACTTGTCTTATACCTTCACGACAACACTCTCTTCTCTTAACTCTTTCACAGCTACACCTCACAGCCCACAAACTAAGCCAAAATATGAAACAAAGAAATCAAACACACTCTTCAGCTGACTAACACACACACGTAGCAACAGACTTCTCAAACTCATGAACAACAAAGCCACGACCAAACACAAAACAACAAAACCACCCATAAGCCGCAGCCACTTGAAGACAAGAAACCCACCAAACACACACTCGGCATCATCACACAAAGAACCAGCCACTCCCTTCCACCGATTCAAACATCGACAAAGGTAAACCCTTCACCCATGATTAAGCAAATCAAGCCAATAAAAAACAAATACCCCTCACTGACCGACACAAAACATCAACAAAACTAAGCCCTCAACCGAACATAAATAGCAGCCCTCAACCGAATACACCCCAAAATAGCCCCTAAAATCACACCAAAACAGCCCCTAAAATCACACCAAAGTAGTCCAAAATAGGGAAGTTAACTGCAAAAACAGTGAAGAAAACAGCAGCCCAAAAATAGCAAAAACAACAGCCCAAAAATAGCAAAACAGTGAGCAGAAATAGCGAAACAATAAAACAGCGAGCCGAAATAGTGAACCAGGAAATCAGAAAAACAGCGAAGGTTTAATCCTTCCAGTGACGTCCTAACACACTCCCAAGAAGCGACTTAAAAGGTAAGACCTGAGGGCACCCTTTACTAAAATATATTTTGCTACTCTGGACGCGGCATGCTTGGTTGGACGTGAAATACGTCCAGCCGGGCATGCGAGGTCCTATATTAAAAAACGGCCAAATCTGTTGGTATCATCTTCTTTGTTTTATTTTGTTATTTACCTTTCTTATCCATTTACTGTTATTTATTATTCTGCACTTAGTTTCATATTTTATCTTTATTTTATTATTCCGCATTTACTTTATTGTTCATCTTTATTTTATTACTTTGAATTTACTTTATCGCTCATATTTATTTATTATTTCGCATTTATATTACTGTTTACCTTTATTTTATTTTATCACATTTACCTCATCATTTAGTTTTTTTGTCTATTTACTTTTGCTTATCTTTTTGCTATATTATTTCGCATTTACATTCATGTCTGTCTACATTGTGTTAATGTTTATGCTTGTTATCCCTTGCGGTATATCGGATGGAAACCCAGACGTATATTCCGTAGCCGAATCCAAATGGACGGTAGTGCGGTCTGTACTTGGGATACAACTCCACGTACCACTCGGGAAATACTCGCATATGCATGACTAACCCTCATTGTATTCGCTATTTACTTATTAACGTTTTTCCCGCTTTTGACTGTTTATTATAATTTTCATTATCGCATTTCTTAATTTAATTTGCTTTTATTTATATTAATGCTTATGGGTGTGCAAATGTGTGTTTATTTGAATTGTCTTGCATGTGATGCATAAGACTTGGTTATACCATTGTATGAACCCCTCCATTATACTAGCATAAGTAAGGGACCATTCCGAACCCAAGAGTTTGAGGTCTTCCCTTGCGAGGGGTGAGTGCGACCTTAAATCATTTCCCAGTTCACACTAGGTGGCGACTCATTTATTCTCCGGTTTAGTCCCCCGAGGGCTACTCCGTACTATCTATGGGCTGCGAGCCCAACAGTGTCGTGGTCACCAAACATCATAGTCATAGCGGTAAACCCCGCTTCATTCCTACAGAAACTTATATCTTTGGACTGGAGGCACTAATAGCCTTGGGGGTGAAGGATGCATAAATCTATGAAGATTCATTGATGGTAATCTGGCAGGTACTAGGGGAATATGAGTTGAAAATGGATAAATTGATGTCATATCTATTCTATCTCAGATATTTGACATAGAATATCTCAGACAATACATTTTGACACTTGCCTGGGAAGGAAAACTAAATGGCAGATGCCCTAGCTACTTTTGGCTTCAACTTGGGAGAATATGGAGAAGCTTACCATAAAACCCCTAGTATTAACTACAACTAATAAGCCTAGTTATGAAGTAGGGAAGATTATTGGCGTCAAGGTTAACGATGGAAGGCCATGGTACCAGGACATCCAAAAATTCTTAGATCACGAGGAATTTCCTAAAATGGCTCGTAAAAATGATAGAATGGTAATCCAGAAGCTGGCTTCTCAGGTTATAAGTCTAAGAGGGGACTTGTATAAATAATAGTCTAATAGAACACAGTTAAGGTGTCTGAAGGAGTTACCATTTGCATTATGGGTGTTTAGGACTTCGGTCATGACGGTAATATGAGCTACACCTTACTCGCTGGTATATATGATGGAGGCCGTATTGCCTATAGAAATTAAAATGCAATCGATGCGAATTATGATGGAAGTAGCTTACCCGAGCAAGAATAGGCTGTAGAAAGATTTGAACAATTGGCTCTGCTTGATGAGAAGAGAATGAAAGCTCTGTATCACACCCAACTATACCAGAAGAGAATAGCTAGAGTGTTAGTAAAAGGGTTTGACCCAGCAAGATTAAAAATGAGACATAGTTCTGAAACAGTCGAGACCACTATCAATGGATCCAATGGGAAAATTTAGGCTCAATTGGGAAGAGCCCTTTTTGTGAGAAAGATCTTGAAAAATGGAGCAGTTCGATTATCTTACTTGGAGGGGAACAAGTTCACAAAACCCATTAACATAGACAGGATGAAAAAGTACTTTGCATAAAAAAAGAAAAAGAAAAAGGGCTCGTTAGGTCGAAAATCCACAAGGATGGCTTAAGAAAAAGTTAGAGCACATCCCACTAAATCGGAAACATTTTACGCAAAAATTACGGATAAGTGAGTAAAGAAAATAGTTAATTGGAAACTCGAAAAGGCCAGTTAATGACAATGGTACCCTTGCACAAAATATTTAATTTATTCACGTATGTACTAAGAAAGAATACTGATGTTATTATTGAAATAAAGCTCAAAATATTCATGAAATGTAAAGTTATAGCTAAAAGAGAAAATTTAGGCTAAACATGCATGAATCATCTTTTCTACCTTTCTAATTCATGGCCCAAATAAAAAAAAATTAGCCGGGGATTCATGTCTATTCGGCGCACTGGAAGACTATGGGACAGTGATAGTCTAGATATGTTGCTGAGCTCAATTTTACGAAAATGATCTAGGAAGTGACAAGACACATAGCCACCTTGGAAGGTACGCCTCTCAGGGACAAGGTGTGGGGGGCACCCATACTGCCGACAAAGCCTAGCCAAAAGATTGAATGAGTTGGTATAAGGACCCGAGAGAGGTACCCAGTGATCGAAGAAGTCTGTGTTTGCTCGCTGGGGTGCAAACTTGAAAAGGCGGCCCAGCAAAAAATTAGAGCGACCCACTAGGTTTAAAATCCAAAATGGCAACCTAGGTAAGATTTAGGGCATACCAATAATTGTAAGGGGCTCCCCAAAAATTGGTTGGCTTTTGTTTGATCCTGTCCAGGCCACGAAGCATCTCGGCTAAGATAATAGAAGATGGATCATAGCTGCACCTGACACCTTGAATAATATGAACAATCAGTAATCGCCTCTCCCACTATCGCGGCCCGTCAGAGGGTATCCAGCTAGAATGTAGAATATGACTACACTTCTCCAATGGTAGAATCCAACCTCCATGCTACAAGAAGCATCAAACAGTACCTTTAACTCGATAGACATTAGGTATGGTATTACTTCATCCAACTAATTAGAACTGAAAAGAAAAGCTTTAGAACCTTCTTAGGGGTACTTACTCCTAAAGAAGGGTATTGCTAGAAGACCGAAATGAGGAAACTAAAGACCCATAATAATAGCAATTCTTCAGGTAGATGACATAACTAATGAACATGGAAGCTGAAGACGTGGTTTTCAGCATTCCCAAATGTTGATGCAGCCTTTAGGAAAACATAACCTACCTTGACACGGTGAAGGTAACGAATGCCAGAAATTTAAGCCAAGTCTGGGGGTGACCAATAAGATACCCCCACGGATGAGGGACACGACAGGAACTTGAAAAGTTCGAGCCATGTAAACAACCGAATGTACTAAGAAGAGGCCAGAGAGGGTGGCCGGATATTTAAGAAAAATCCGGCCGAATTTTTTGGATGGCCGGATGTCCGCCCAAAGACAGTGGTGCTATGGCAAGAAAATAAAGAGAGAAGAAGCCTTAAAAGACCTTCAGAAACGAAAATGAAGGGAATAATAACTCTTCGTGATGGAAACAATGGGGATGTAAAGGCTATATATAGAGAATATTGAGGGGTTATGCCATATGAAGACAAGATTCCTACTCTCAGAAGGAACCCTATTGCCATGAGACATCGCCGGATGTCCGACCGAATATTTTCTCCATCTGATAAATATGTCTAGCCTAGCCTAAAGGAGTTACAACCAGACATCTATTCCACACAGAAACATCATAAGTTCCAGGCTTTTAAAAGAATGTTTATATGATGAAAAATGCATTTTAAATTGAAAGATAACTGAAAATAATCAACATTTATATTAATCGAAGTTAAATATCTTACAAAAGGTTTCTCTACAAGCATCATTTTTATTACAAAAAAGAAAAAAAAAGCTATCATATTCGTCAGAAGACTCCCCCTCATCAGGCTCCTCCTCCGCCTCATCGGCCTCGAACGTCAAAGGATTGAGCCTGACACCCTCTGAGTATTTTGGGAATACAGCCCATTCATACGGACCTCCCAGTGACTCGAACGTCAAAGGATTGAGCCTGACACCCTCTGAGTATTTTGGGAATAAAGCCCATTCATACGGACCTCCCAGTGACTATGCTAGGTCCGTAAAGCGGTGAAACGCTTATTCCACAAGTCAAACTGGTGCTGAAGGTCCAGATGAACCCTAACATACGCTTTTATCTCTGCGACATGGTGTTGTAATCAGAAGCAAAGAAGTGATGTTAGAAAACCATGCATACGCACATACATATATAAATGCTAACTTTTATCTACAGATATCTGGTAGGATAAGCTATGAGAGGTCAATGTCGCCATTCCTGCATGTGTCATACAGTAACAATGATCCGTGAACTCGGTAAGAACATGCAATATGGCTTGATTAGTATCCAAAACTTGGAAGAAATGAGAAAACAAGCATTTAAATAAACTTCCATATGTAGGGACTAGCGAGGTAATCATCAGCAGTTGCCTCCCCTCCAATTAGAGCGATCAAATATCCTACACCCTTGCATCATTATAGACTAAGTAGGTCAGGTCCGTCCAGAAACCCACCATGCCGAGAATAATGATAGAGAAAGTGACGCTGAAGTAGAAGATGATCTTGCCTAGAGAATAAGCATGTGCCCGAGCCCTCATAATGGACTATGCCGGATCCGTCGATGTACCACTATCCTCTTCAATATTAGAGGGGTGACGCGCACAATGTATCCCACGGCCTCTCCTGCGAGCCTACATCAAGAATCATGTTAGTAGAAAACAAAGAATTGAAAGAGAATTCAGAGAGGCAACTAGCAGTACATACTTGAGTAGCCCGATGAGGCTCGGACAAAAGAAATCACCCAAGAAACGCAAAACGGCCCACTATCGATACTCACCCTCCACTAGAAAGTACTCGACAGGGAAGCCATTCAAGGCCACCATCAAATCTTCCTCGTCAATTCGAAGACCAAAGAACATAGTGTGAAGTAGAGAGGTAGGAACTTTATTGGCTCGGGGACCCAGGTGCCAGAAAAGTACACGGTCACCTAGATACCATAGTCACTGGTCAGTACCTAGGATAAGCAAACACAACCCATTCTTCTGGAAATAAGAACAAGTGGACTCCAGTAGGTTATCAATAGCGGTCCCCTAACAGGCCATGTCAATCTGAAAAAAAAAACAATAAGAGGTGTTAGCCGAAGAAAGAATTAGAAGAATCAGAAAATGCAAGTGAAAATGACTCACCATCCTCCAAGTGAGCTCGTTCAGACAATCTTTGTGCACACCCAAGTCGTGAGACTCAATAGACCTCGTGGTAGTCTTATCCTAGTGAGACAAGCTCGGGAACATAACCTCCTCCTCGAAGATGGTAAAAGGTCATGTCAGCACGTAAAACTCATATGCTCAGGCCTGTGACAATAGAAAGTAATAGAGTAAGCCGCCAATCACGTAAAAACAATAAGTAAACATTGTAAGGGGGCATACCTCTGCCAAAACATTGTAGCCTTAGATGTACAAGCTACCATGGAAGCATCGGTCCATCACTTGGTGTAGTGCCGCCAAGTCGTAGAGTGGTGGCAGAAGGCATAATTCGACTGAGATGGTTGTGTCAACAAATAGGATACAGCCAAACATATAAATAAGGAATGGCTTTATGAGTTGATCGAACTCCTTCTCACTTGTGTCATCCCTCATCTCCTTGTAGGACTAAAGCTCTCAGTATGGAATGATGTCGAAACGGACTTTGAGGATGCCCCCTGAAGGAGTCAGATGTAACCAGATTGCACAGTGGGAGAATAGATGTTGCCATCAAACTCTAGTAGACATCCCTTTCATGAGATGTCGGTGAGGTATGAGAATTCCCCGATTGACTGATGGAATATATGAGCCGTGTCCATCCACCGCTCCACCAATGCTTGAAACCATCACTTTTCGTGTTTCCTAGATCGAGCGGAGATATAGTAAATAAAGGGGATGAACCCGGTGAAAAAAATCTAGCCATTATATGCTCATCATAACACCTTCGGAAATTACTGGGTTATCGCTAACCTTCAAGTGCGAAGAATCAATCTATAAAAGGTGAAATCAGACTAGTTGAGCATTAAAAGTGGCAAAATCGAGGTCTGAGAGGGCCTAGGGAGTGGCCATAAAACACAGAAGCACGACCTAATATTTTATGTTAATAATAATGTCCGGTCGGACCTAAATCAAGGTTACATAGTTCAAAAAGACATAGATAGACGCGAAGGAAAAAGAAGAAACAAGCTCACCGGTTCAATGTGGGAGAAAACATGGTCTCATAGAGACTGGATTGTAGGGATGATGTCCCCGTATTTGAGGCCATATACCTTTTGACGGTCGAAAGTGCATTCCAGAGAGGAGACTAATGACAAATATTGGTTTTTGGGTGCTCGGTCAGGTGTTGGGAGTCCTAGCCAAGATATTTTCAGTAGTGGCCGTTAAATTACACAGGATTGTCAGAAGTTCACGGGAGATAGCTTGGGTACAAAAATACCTTTACAAATGTTTTTTCTTTTTATTTTGGTCTCGGTAATGAAATGAGGGGACATTTACCTTTTTTATATCCCGACGAATGTCCGACCGGACATATCTTGGAAAAAAATATATGATCAGACATATTTGAGAATATCTAGATGGACGTGTCTCGTAAAAAGGATGGAAATTAGCTATGATGTTTTGGAACCAGACTTGTGTGTTGTACACCCGAATGAGATCAAAGAAGAATATGAGCTTTTAGCCTCCCTTGAAAAGATGAGAATCTTTGTTACAGAAAAACGTTCAGGGTATCAAAAATCGAGATATTGTTCCAGAAGTAGAAAGCCTAGGAGCAAGTTTGGTCAGGAAATTTGAGGATAAACTTTCCACTCTCATGAACACCGATAGACACAGTTGGCAAGCATGGTTGCAAAGAACAACAGAGCATCAGACATCTTCGAGAATGGACTAAGACCGCGAGAAAGAGGACAGACGAAAGACAACTCTACGAATGAAGTAGAACCTCAGGAATGAGGACATAAATTAGACAACTCGTGGAATAGAGTAGAACCTTGGGAATGAGGATAAAATAACAAATTGCTCCGGGAATAGAGTGGAGCCTCAAGAATGAAGAAAAACATCAGACAACTCCAAGAATGGAGTAGAGCCTTGGGAATGATGATATAACTAAGACAACTCCAAGAATGGAGTAAGACATCGGGAGTGAGGAAAAAACATTAGACTACGTAAGGAATGAGTTGCAGACTTTGGGAATGAGGTCTAAGTGTCACAGAAAACTTCGGGAATGGAGTAGAGCCTTGAGAATGAGGAAAACATAATAGACGGCTTCGAAAATGGAGTGTAGACTATGAGAATGGGGTCGAAATGTTACAGAAAACTCTTAGAATGGAGTAAGGCCTCATGAATGGGGACAATAAATCAGAGGACCTGAGGGTCTATAAACTCTCACAAAGCTACATACCGGGATCGAAACATATTTCCACCAATCGAAGCATTGAAGGGCCTAAGGACCCATCAATCAACAAGCAAATTGTTACAAGGCCAGCCAAGTCCGTCTATGCCCAAAAAACCATGTAAGTAAATATGCATGCAAGAATTTGATAGACTTGTCATTGTCACACACTGCACAAGTCTACCATAGTAGGGGCGACTGTAGACATTATATTTTAATGTATAACCTGAATACGAGTCTCTTAAAGGGATATTACATAAAGGTTTGGAAAGTTACAAGGTTAAATACTAGAAGGTATAAGAACTCTAGAGAAGTCTGAAAATAGTCAAGTCCGTCCGGACATCACTGTCTGGCTAACCTTTTTCTCAGTCCAAAATTTTCGGCCAAAACGTACATTTGAAACACCAAATCTGGCCTAACATATGACAAGCTATCAGTAAGTGTGTAAATTATCAATTACTGGAATCATGAGATTTAATTACTGTCCGGCCAGACATATGTTTGAAATAAATATCCAGTCAGACATATATCAAACTGTCAACGAGTGTGTAAATTTTCAATTACTGAAATCACGGGACTTGATTAATGTCCGACCATTATTTTCATAAAAAATTTCCGGCCAAACATAGATTGAGTTGTAGCTGACAATGCAGGTTGACAACCATTGGAATTGGGGAGGGGATTTGATTTCGCATTCCCTTTTAAATCCCAGCTCGAGCACTATAAAAATGATCCAAAATTCTTCACAATGGGGCAAAATAGTATTAGCTTGATCTAGTCCCTGAAAAGATGAATGAGTGGTTTTGGTTTAAAATTTTGATCTGAAACCTAAGAGAGAAAACAGTGAGGAAAACATTAAGTGTTCCCTGGAGTTTTCCTCTTCCGATAAGTAATCCGATAATTGTATAGTTTTCGGGAGCACTTTCGAAGCGAACTACGCCTAAGGTACAACTTGAGGGCTCCCTAATTTTTATTTTTACATTTTTATTCTGGCCTGACATAGTATCTTCATTCAGACTTGATATATGTCCGTCCAGACATGCGTTATTGTCAGAAAATGTCTGGCACACTCTGAATATATTTGGCCAGGCTTCGGAGAGAATATGCACTTATATTTCTAGTCATTACTGTTTCATTGTTTTATTACTATTTTTTATGCTTTATAGTCATTTTATTATTTTCGTGTTATTTCTAGTTTGTTATTATTGTTAAAATAATGCCTCGATATTATGGCCTTTCCGTTTCACGCAGAAGATCCAGCTGGAATTGAAATAAGTTCGGTCGAATATTAATAGAATGAAAAAGAACATCTGATGGTATCATGTCGTGACGCTAAGGTCTGGGCGTCGTGACTCCTACACGCGTCGCGACACTAAGGGTTAAGTGTTGCGACTCCTAAAAATAGAATCGCGGCAGTGAGATTCCTTTGTTTCTGCATCACGATGCTCACACGATAGAATTGAAACAGAGAGCATCTTTCCAGTGCGCTTCATGACACTTCAGGGTTCCAAAAAACATTACTTTCTTAACTTAATATTCACTTATACATCATCAAACTCAAGCCAACAACACCCCTTAATCATCAAATCATCAACATTGAAAATTTGGGTTAAGTTTTTCTTACCTTGAATCAAGTTCTTTCTTCACAATTAGGGCCTCCAAGATCCATTTTATTCTTCTTAGGCTTGAGGTTCATTGAACACCCTCTAACTGGATTAATTATGCGAGTTATCAGTTCTAATAAGATACTTCTTAGGACCTTCCGGATGGTCATTCCTATGTCATATCTTCTATACCTATAGCAGGCTCAGTCAACTCATTTGACCTAATTAACTATATCTTTGGGTTCTTCTGGGTTGGCACTTTCAAGTCTTCTGAAATACTAGTGCTTCCCATGGTTTCTGACTTAACCCTGAGATATACATATATAAGAGTAATTTGTGTCGCCATTACTAATGACCCTACTAGATGTTTCCTTAACTCCTCTTGACCGATCTGATCCTGGAATCCTTTATTTTATTTTATCTATTTAACCCTTCCATTCTCATTACTAGGTACAACTAGTATCATTTCAGACCTTTAAATTCTCATGCCGCTTGATATCTATAGGGCTCAAGACCTCATAGCTTATGACTAATCTCTTCATGTACTTCTAGCTTACTATTAATTTTGACGTTGGCGACTCGGTTCTGATTAATGTTCGCTATCTTCCTGTAGACACTGCATTTTTTCATAAAGCCCAATCATGAGCCTCGTATGGACGCACTACCCGATAAGTTGCGGAAGTGGCGGGAAACGGACGTCGAAATGGAAAATTAAAAAATTAATACCTTATCAAATTTAACTCATTTGTTTAGCCTCGGGTTCACTTAGTTGTTCTCTGTTTTAAATATTAGCATCGATCCTAAACCCCCGCAACCCATAAAAGACCACATACTCACACACACCCATCTAAAACCCATGCAACCCTTTTAGGCCCACACGCCCAAGCCCAATCCAAGACATTTTAATCACATGTAACATATGCCAAATCCCCTTCCAAATTAGCCAAGATAGGATATTCTAAATTTGGAAAGAGAATCAAGGCTTATTTGTGAGTTGGGCGGCACACACACACATGATAAAACGAAACCCTAATATGCACAACCCTAACCCTAGCACACCATTATAAAAAGAGAACACTTCCAAACCCTAGCGGCCTTATCTTCTTCCCTTAGACACTCGGCAGCCACTCTCCTCTCTCTCATTCGGCAACCACCATCACATCTCTCTCTTCTCACACAAACAACAAAAAAACCCTAGACAGACTCACGCTTTGTTGCTCCTTCTCGCCTCTTTCTTATCTCTCTAGCCTCTCTCTCTCGCCTCTCTCAACCCTAAACAGCCACACACGAGGCCTCTTCTTCCAAACAAGACTCGGTAGTAAACAAAAAATAGAAGCCCGAATACACTCATGAGCCTCCTCTCTTCCTCAACTTCACGGTAGTAGCACAAACCCTAGATAACAAGAACTCTCTCACATCTCTCACAAACACTCACAAAAGCCAAAAAACCCTAAGACATCATCTCTCTCTCCCTCTCGGTAGTAACAAACCCTAGCTAGCTCTCCCTCTCGGCCATCTCACACACATGCCACAAACCCTCAAGCAAACAGCAATCAACGTGAACCGACAAGAAGAACAAAACAACAATCCTCACAGCGACACATACAACAAACACAAGCCCTCATAAACCAAAAAAACTCTCATCACCGACACAAATACAAGCCACAAAGAAGACAACTCTCACCGTTCAAAACAAATAATCAAAAACCTATAAGCCACGCACACTCTGACGCACACAAACAACGAACAAACACACGCTTCTCTCTCTCACACAGCCACGCACACACCTTAGACACTCAGCAAGCCACAAAGAAGACAACTCTCACCGACAAAATAACAACCCATAAACCGACCAAATAACAACCCCAAACCGACAATAATAGCAACCCTCCATCACATGAGCAAAAAACCAAATCAGCCCCAAAATCAGTCCAAATCAGCCCCAAAATCAGTCCAAAAATAGCAACCCTACCGAGAACAATAACCAACAAAACAGTGAAATCGAAACAGCTTAAAGCAGTCCCAAAATAGTCTAAAAATAGCCCCTAAAATCACCCAAAACAGTCCCGGAAACAACCCAACAGCACCCATAAAACCAGAGAAAATAGTAACCAAAACAGGCTAGAAAACAGTCCTTAAACAGCCCCTAAAGCAGTCCATGAACCACCTAAAGCACCCCCTGAAAATCAGCCCTCGAACCATCCAAAAATGAACCATCTCTCATCAAGTAACGATTCAAAAATGAACAATCTCAACTCAAGTAACGGTTCAAAAATGAACCATCTCTCATCAAGTAACGGTTCGGGAATGAACCACCTCAACTCAGTAACGGTTCAGGAATAAACCATCTTTCATCAAGTAATGGTTCAGGAATGAACCAGGAGTCAAACACCTCGTCATCAAATCAACTCAGTTCGAAGCATCTCGCAAAACAACAGGTAAGTCCAGCAACAGCCGACGAACCAGGTAAGTAAAAATACATGCATAACTTTGATAGGATTGTCACTGTCACACACTGCACAAGCCCCATCAAAGTGGTGGCAACTGTAGACACTGTATTTTTGCATAAAGCCTAATGATGAGCCTCGTATGGAGGCACTACCCGATAAGTGGCGGAAGTCGCGGGAAACGGATGTTGGAAGGGAAAATTTAAAAACTAATACCTTATCAAATTTAACACATTTGTTTAGCCTCAGGTTCACTTAGTTGATCTCTGTTTTAAATATTAGCCTCGGCCCAAAACCCCCGCAACCAATAAAAGCCCAAATACTCATACATACCCATCTAAAACCCATGCAACCCTTTTAGGCCCACACGCCCATGCCCAATCCAAGACATTTTAATCACATGTAACATATGAAAAATCCCTCCAAATCCCCTTCCAAATTAGCCAAGATTGGATCCTCCAAATTTGGAAAGGGAATCAAGGCTTATTTGTGTGTTGGGCGGCACACACAAAAACAGACACATGATAAAATGAAACCCTAACATGCACAACCCTAACCCTAGCACACCATTATAAAAGAGAACACTTCCAAACCCTAGCAGCCTCATCTTCTTCACTTACACACTCGAAAACCTCTCTCATATCTCTCATTCGGTAACCACCAGCACATCTCTCTCTTCTCAAACAAAAAACAGAAAAACCCTAGACAGACTCACGCTTCGCTGCTCCTTCTCGCCTCTGTCTTCTCTCTCTAGCCTCTCCCTTTCACCTCTCTCAACCCTAAACAGTCACACACAAGGCCTATTCTTCCAAACAAGAATTGGTAGTACATAAAAAATAGAAACCCGAATACACTCACGAGCCTCGTCTCTTCCTCAACCTCTTGGCAGTAACACAAACCCTAAATAACAAGAAATCTCTCGCCTCTCTCACAAACACTCACAAAAGCAAAAAAAAAACCCTAAGACATCATCTCTCTCTCCCTCTCGGAGTAACAAACCCTAGCTAGCTCTCCCTCTCGGCCATCTCACACACAGGCCATAAACCCTCATGCAAGCAGCAATCAAAACAACAAACCTCACACCGACACACACAACAAACACAGGCCCGCACAAACCAAAAAAACTCTCATCACCGACATAAATACAAGCCACAAAGAAGACAACTCTCATCGGTAAAAATAAATAATCAAAAACCCATAAGCCACGCACACACTGACGCACACAAACAATAAACAAACACATACTTCTCTCTCTCACACAGGCGCGCACACACACCTTACACACTCAGCAAACCACAAAGAAGACAACTCTCACCGACCAAATAACAACCCCTAAACCGACCAAATAACAACCCCCAACCGACACCAACAACAACCCTTCATCACATGAGCAACAAACCAAATCAGCCCCCAAAATTAGTCCAAATCAACACCCCAAATTTGTCCAAAAAATAACAGCCCTATCGAGAACAATAACCAACAAAAAGTGAAACCGAGATAGCCTAAACCAGTCCCAAAAATAGTCCAAAAATAGCCCTAAAATCATCCAAAATAGTCCTCGAAACAACCCAACCAACACCCATAAAACCAGAGAAAACAATAACCAAAACAGGCTTGAAAATAGTCCCTCAACACCCCCTAAAACAGCCCATGAAGAACCTAAAACACCCCCTGAAAATCAGCCCTCGAACCATCCAAAAATAGTGAACAAAACAGCGAAACAGCGAGTGGAAACAGCGAAACAGCGAGTGGAATTAGCGAACCAGCCCCAATCCTTCCGATAATGTCATAACCCACTTCCGAGAAGCGACTTAAAAGGTAAGACCTGAGGGCACCCTTTAATATATTTTATTTTGTCGTTTCAGTGCGGCATGCCCGGTTGGACGTGAAATACGTCCAACCGGGTATGCGAAGTCCTATTTTGAAAACGGCCAAATTCTTTGGTCACACATTTATTATTCCGTATTTGTTTCGTGTTATTTATCCTTTTATTTAGTTATTCGCCTTTATTGTTATTTTATTATTCCGCATTTATTTTGTGTTATTTATCTTTCTTTATTATTTTGCATTTAGTTTATTAATTATCTTTTCAGTTACTTATTGTTATTTCATCTTATGCATTATTATATTTCATGTCTATTTTTATTTACATTGTGTTAATGATTGCGTGTGATCCCTTACGGTATATCGGATGGAAACCCAAACGTAAATTCCGTAGCCGAATCCGAATGGATGGTAGTACGGTATGTACTTGGGATACAACTCCACATACCACTCGGGAAATACTCGCATAAGCCTGATTAACCCCATTTTATTTGCTATTTATTCATTGACGCTTTTCCGCCTTTGATTATTTATTATTTTCATTTCCTCATCTCGTACTCTTTAATGTAATATGCTTCCATTGTTTATATTTATGATTATGGGTGTGCAAACTTGTGTGTTATTTGAATTATCTTGCATGTGCTGCATAAGACTTGGTTATATCATTATGTAAACCCATTAATTACAAATGGCATAAGTAAGAGAC
This sequence comes from Zanthoxylum bungeanum, assembly GCA_019454045.1. Classification (NCBI taxonomy): domain Eukaryota; kingdom Viridiplantae; phylum Streptophyta; class Magnoliopsida; order Sapindales; family Rutaceae; genus Zanthoxylum; species Zanthoxylum bungeanum. Next base: position 3,593 of record SKCR01005985.1, on the reverse strand, counting down.
CATTCTGAACCCAACAGTTTGAGGTCTTCCCTTATGAGGGGTGAGTGCGGCCTTAAATCATTTCCCAGTTCACACTGGGTGGCGACTTCTTTATTCTCCGGTTTAGTCCCCCGCGGGCTACTCTGTACTCCCAACGGGCCGAGAGCCCAGACAACGTAGCCTATCTCTGTGCCAATGACCATAGTCTGATGACTCCACTGGGGATAGAGAATCGGCCCCGAAATAATACCTTGTAATGTTTGTGGTTTTTACTTCACTTACCCAAGTCTCATATATTTTACATACCCTTTTTATCCTGATGGCGTCTTGTATCGTGAAGTGACTTTCGCTCGGAGCGGCGGATCGTTAAATGGCATCATCACTCGTTGGCACGTACCTTAGGGTATAAAAAAGGTACGCTCACTTGGTCGCTCGAACCCTTGAGTGGGGAGACCTAATTGTGGGCATCCCTTCACCGGCGGGAGCCTTTATCCATACCCCTATAAACCCACATGTGAACCATAGCTGTATATCCTATAGAAGCTAACTTTTATGCTTGTGTTTGGGACCATTATCATTTTGATCCATTTGGACTTCTCATCATAAGATACAAACTTGTTGGGCCACTTAAACTGGGATAAGTTTATATCTTATGATGATTGGGCCAAAAGTTTTCAAAATAACGATGAGCCACCTTGTGTTTGGGCCCTCTATCATTTGAGGTTGTTTAGCAACCTTACCGTAAAAGTGTAAACCTGTTGGGCCTTTTTTTCAACTGGGATAAGTTTGCACCTCGCGATAACATGATTGAATGCTTTAAAATGATAACGGGCCAACTTGTATGAAAACCTTGATCGGCTTAGAAAATCCAAACATGATCCGAATATGCCAGAAGCATGAGTCTGATATCCGCATTGGCTTTCATCTAGGAAGGATACACCTTGTTACGACATATTTGTATACTTTTGGATACCTCCAAGTTCATCCCCATGATCGCGATTACCAAAAGCCCAATTCTTCATTTCTAGACAATGGCATGATCCTCATAATAGGCTTAGTCAATATTGTAAATGAGCGGTCTTTGTTTGTTACTGATGAAAATGGACTGAAGTAACCAAGGTTCACCCCGTAGCATAGGAAAGAACGATTTTGTGTACCCCACATCGGTGCATAAAATAAGCCATACTTAGGACATAAATAGACTTACCATGAGTGTGGGAGAAATAAAGTCGGAAGGATATATGCTGTTTTGATAATCACATGCATCTCATGCATCTCATGCATACACGCATCATGTTAACCCTGTGTATTAAAAATCATCATAGATATCTGTTGGGTTAGAGAAGAAGGAAGACTTGTCAATAAGGGTTTAGCAAACATGGATATCGAGGAAGGAGAAGCCGAGAAAAAAAAAATTTATGGCAAGAATAGAAAGACCATTGCGGGGCCTTCAGCAAAAAAAAGAGAAAAAAAAACAAACAAAAAAGAAAAAAAAAGAGGAAAAAAGGAAAAAAGAAAAAAAAAAGAAAAATTATTTGTTTTTAGTCCTTAATAGTTAGGCATAAGTCTGATGATGAAATTGTTTGCTTCAGGGTGAAACCTTAGAAACGATAAGTTCGTGATATACTCTTATATGATATTTTGAGTAGTTGATCTTGTTAGACTCGTAAGCACTTAACTATAGGTTCTTAGCAGTGAAAACCTAAGTAGTCGGCAAGGTGACTAGTTAAAGAAATTGTAGGTTGATGAATGACCGTTCGCTTAGATGTCTATCCTGATTTGCTTGTGTTATGATGTGTGGTATGGTTGAAAATAAAATAAAAGTCTCTAAAGAAAAAAAAAATTAAACCACCTATAATCGATAAGCGTGAAGCTACCCATGGACGAGTATTAGGACCACCATGAGGAGAAATGCTACCTTAAATGGTAGGTGTGTTGAAAAAAAAAGAGACAAAAGAAAAAGAAAACCATACCATGTTGAGCACAGAAAAGTAATTGCGAAGCATAATTGAGACATCTAGTTTGGTTTGACCCATCGATCCTAATTTTTAAATGAAATCATTGAGTTGGCTTACCTAGGGATCAAGCTGTAAAAGAACATTTGCACACACACACACTATGAGTCTGGCTTAGATGATTTATTCATAGACTTGGATTTTAGTTGCATTGAGTGTTTTGAAGGTTCTCTGGTTACATTATTGGGCATTCTTTGAGGACAATAATATGTATAACTATTTGGACTATTTCATATCTTGTAATATGGTATGTTGATATGGAATGCCACACACGTAGTCCACCTTGACCTAGTGCAAGCAGCGGAGAGAAGAAAACTAAACCAAGTATGGGGGTGACCAGTCTACCACCTCGCGAATAAGGGACATAACAGAATCTTGAGCCATGGGACCAAAGAAAACTAAGCAATCAGCAGAGTAGAATTGACATGAAGAAACTATAAGCAGGCCGAGGGGGCGACCAAATACTTTCATATGCAAAGGGCAACAAAGAGCACAAAGAAGGCCTAACCCATCAGAATAGGGAATGCATCCACGCATACATGCATACACGTCATATACATGCAATTTTTGTTTTGTGTTCACAGGTTTTTAAAGAAAAAAGGAAAAAAAAAGCGGCAAGTGTGAGCAACTCATAAACGAGTAAAAAATGAACCATCTCACATCAACTCAGTAACGGTTCAAAAATGAACCATCTCAACTTAGGAACGGTTCAAAAATGAACCATCTCACATCAGCTCAGTAACGGTTCAAAAATGAATCATCTCATCAAGTAACGGTTCAAAAATGAACCATCTCTCATCAAGTAACGATTCAAAAATGAACCATCTCTCATCAAGTAACGGTTCAAAAATGAACCATTTTTCATCAAGTAACGATTCAAAAATGAACCATCTCAACTCAAGTAACGGTTCAAAAATGAATCATCTCTCATCAAGTAACGGTTCGGGAATGAACCACCTCAACTCAGTAACGGTTGAGGAATAAACCATCTTTCATCAAGTAATGGTTCAAGAATGAACCTTGGGTCAAACACCTCGTCATCAAATCAACTCAGTTCGAAGCATCTTACAAAACAACAGGTAAGTCCAGCAACAGCCGACGAACCAGGTAAGTAAAAATGCATGCATAACTTTGATAGGGTTGTCACTATCACACACTACACAAGCCTCATCAAAGTGGTGGCGACTGTAGACACTGTATTTTTGCATAAAGCCTAATGATGAGCCTCGTATGGAGGCACTACCCAATAAGTTGCGGAAGTCGTGGGAAATGGTTGTCGGAAGGGAAAATTAAAAATTAATACCTTATCAAATTTAACTCATTTGTTTAGCCTCGGGTTCACTTAGTTGATCTCTTTTTTAAATATTAGCCTCGGCCCAAAACCCTCGCAACCCATAAAAGCCCACATACTTATACATACCCATCTAAAACCCATGCAACCCTTATAGGCCCACACGTCCAAGCCCAATCCAAGACATTTAATCACTTGTAACATACGCCAAATCCCCTTCCAAATTAGCCAAGATTGATCCTCCAAATTTGGAAATGGAATCGAGGCTTATTTGTGAGTTGGGCGCCACACACACAAACACACATATG
>SKCR01005984.1:0-69237 GCA_019454045.1 Zanthoxylum bungeanum | reverse complement strand
TTCATATTCCTATATAATCTACATACTTTATAACATCAAAACCTATATTTATACTCAAACTATTACGCTTTAACATTATAAAAATATAAGTCTGCAGCTTACTCAAATCATTACTCACATATCTCAAAATTCATATAACATATAACATTATTCATATATATATATATATATATATATATATATATACACACATATATATCAAAATCTTACTACGCATTAATTTACTTCTAAGGTCTTACTACGCATTAATTTACTTATAACATTAATTTAACAACGCATATTCTTACTATCGTCAAAATATATGAACATACTTAATAAAACGCTTATATATACATATATGATCAATCAGTTCCTACCCTTAAAGATAACTTCACTATCCCTAATACTAATATCTTTAACTTCAAAATAGAAGACAACCAAATTACTTCTAAGGTCTCCCTAAACGGACATGCATCATGCATTAATTGTATATGAACTACAAAATTAACTAGAACAATAAAAAACACATCAACTTAAGTAGATAAATAAATATGTTGGTGTGAAATTATGATTTGATTCATCAAATAACGCAAAAATCTGTAATCCACTCCAAAAATACCACCACAAACGAACAAAGAAAACAAACACCCATATCACTGTTGGGGTTTTAGGGTCGGAGAGCAACGGAAGCGCGGGTTCGGGCGATATAGTATTTTAAAACTTTTTCAAAATACCGAATAATTTATTCAATATGTAATATGAATAATTTATTCACATTTCACCTTAACCCATTTATTCAACATCATATATTGACATAAATATCATTGGAAACTCGCGAAACTTTTACGAAAATCGTTTTTTCCGCAAAATTGCCTAAAACGCATTTTTGATCGAACCGACTACCCGACACTTATGGAAACTGCCCAGGTCAGATCCAATAGTGTCGAGGCAGTTCATGGGCTGCCAAAACAGTGACGGAATCATTGTTTTCACAGCCGTCACCCGGTTGGCTCAAAATCCACCCGGGGTCGGTAGGGTAACGACGTTTTTGGCTGTTTTCGCTTATTTCAACTCCGAAATACTTTTCGGAAATTGTGCCAACTCCGAAAACACATCCATTACACTCATAAGACATCAAATACTTCACATAATTTCCTATTTTTCCAAATCTGATCTCAGAACCGAAATTGCCATTTTCATGCTTTTAAATCCAAAATTCCAAGATTAATCAAATTAATCAACAAACCAAATCAAGTCACCACACATATGAATCACTCTAGAATAATTCTAGGTATGATAAGAGTGGTTACCACACTCTAGAATGGCAACAATCATCAAATGCTTAATTGAATGAATATTACAATAATTTCACTCAAACTAATGAGTATTTTAATCTCCAAATACTCATGCTTTTTTCTTGAATTTCCTTCAATTTTTCCATGAATTTTGCAAACATATTTTGAAAACCATGAAACCCATTTTGAGAGGCATTTTCGTGAGAGAAGAAGATGGACAAGAGAGAGAAAATTAAATCCCTCATTTTTTATACATAAAAAACGAAATTGGAAGTCAAGGGCGTTTTTGTCCTTTTCAATTTCTTTAATCAAATAAAAGTCAATATATATACTTTATAATTTCCAATCAAAATTGAACATATATAAAGCATAATTAATTCATGCCAAGTCATCCAATTATAATCCACCATTTATCATAACAATTATAATAAATGAATAAGGTTGGAAAAATTTTAATTATTTAATTATTTAACTATTAAATAATTAAACAATTAATTTACACAAATATATGTATTTTATTTACATTAAATAATAAATACATATATTTATGGCATGTGTCAAAATCTCATTTGACAAATAATAATGTGTATATAATCGTACTATGTATTAAATACAAATACACAATAATTATTATCGGACAAAATTTTCCTAATACATGTGTTATCGTTTAACCGATTAAACGATCCGAATTAACTCACTTAATCCGGTGAAGTATTATGAATAATTTGTATTATTCATATCGAGTTGCCCAAGTGCTCAACGAGTACACTTCATATTGTGGGACTCTCTAAGTTTAGGTTTATCCATCACGAAATCCGATTTCGTGTCCATAATCCACCCATTCATGGATTATGACGACCATGGATAATCTCGCTAAACTCTACAAGTCGAGGTCATAACATACGTATAATCCCTCTGTCACATGCTATCCGTATTATACCTGAGATATAGATGAGAACGTCAAATCCGTTCTGTATAATAAAGTCGACTTTCAATTTACAATCTCTAAATAACATTCGGAACTGATTTCCGATGTTATACCACTTCCATGGATTTACTAGATCATAAACACGTGAGGATGCCTATGCCCTGTATAAATGACTGACGGATCCTATCTTGATACACACTAGATATCATGAGCATCAGTCCACACCCAACGAACAGGCAGAGGTCTGATCATGAATAGATCGTTGACGTGACTGCCATCAAAGTGTGGAGGATAACTGATATATCCCACTTTGGTATCTCAAGTCGAAGGACCACTATGCTCGCTCAACTTGAGAAGGTTCCTATTGACGTTGGTGTACCATCTATTAGGAAACCTTCAGTGAGTCGTTTAGTGTCTTATCAAATAAACACCTACATGTCTATACGAGTCTCCCGAGACTCATGGTTCATTGGGATAAACCATCGTACCAAGTCACGATATACGACTTGTACTTGTCTCAGCGGATTTTACCAACCGACCTGAGTTAGCAAATCTTGACCAGGAACTTTATTTAAGGATATACATCTTATAGTGCGCTTCCCAATATCAGTTACAAAATACGTTGTAACTGCGCACTATATATTCGTAAATTCTATGGTCTTTGTCTAATAGACATATATTACTAAACCGGATTTAGTTTCAGTCTAATCGAAATCAGATATATAATCTCAATTAGATCGAATATGTGTATAAAAGACAAGGGTGCTACCATTAAAATTAGTAATATTATGGAAAATTGAACTACTCGTATTTATGAATCGGACATAAATACGATCCGGATTGGCACTCGGAGCACCAACCCTAACAATTTCTCACACTTGCTCTAGTGCCAATCCATGGTATTGTATACACATCTTCAATGTATATCATATACTTATGGCCCTCAAGAGCTCACCAGCACTCAAGAGGTAGACATCAACAAGTAAGCCTATTTTACAAATCAAGTCTGTCTAACAAACCCAACTGTATCCCTTTACCAACATCATTCATATTTGCAGAATCCAAATTCTACATGAATATGACTCAGATGCTATATTAGTATTGTGCTACAACTGCTGAGTTGTCTAAGTATATATGGATCAAATCCAAATACTTTAAGACAGCCGCAAGCATAAAACTAATATCAACACTTCTAATCATTTAGATCACTTTCCAACTTCATAATTCAAAACTTCAAAAGTTGCAACTGATTCCACTGGTTCAGTAGAACCAACAGTGAAACTCCCACTGCATCTTTTCTGAATTTATATGACATACACTATCTAATGTCATAATTAGAATCAAAACTAATCTGGCCTTATGGTTGCTGACTAAATTCTCATGAATTAGAAACTCGTTCTTAATATCTTATAGATCAAAAGAACATATTTCAAGATCCATCATATAGTCTGCGGTATATCAAAATAACTCATAACAATTACGATTAAATTGATATCTTTAAGCGCACATAATATAGTATTCATTACGTCATCATCTTGTGATGCATAAGATTGATTAGACATTGTAATCAATCTATCTTTCAACAAATGAATCATCCTTTACAAAAGTTGAATACTATATACATAAAAGACACGTTAATTGTCAAACAGTTATACTAACTAACATACAGATAGTCTTACTGTGTCATTTATTAGATCGTATCTAATATGCGACTAATGGGAGTACCTCACAAGTCTCTCAGTTTTATATCTTATATAAACCTTATATCAAATATTTCAGAGACTACTCTCACTACATTCACTGAGAAAAGAAGACTAAGGATATATAATATTAGAAATAAATTTACACGCTCCGACTGACCCTACTAACAAATACGTATTCTCTATACTTCGATAAAACCAGACAATCTGACTAATATCAAAATTAGAGAACACGGATTTCTGAAAAGCTTATCTATGTCTACAATAGGCTCTACAAGCTAGTATATCAAACTGTGATCTTAGCAGAATACAAACTCCAGGGCCATTATAGAATGAACTCTTCAAATAAAGAAATCACAACGGATCTCTCATTCGAAGAAATCACTCAAGAACGCCATTTTGCATTCTTTAGCCAAAACCACGATTTAATATCAACATTAACCAACAAATATTTAATTGTTCAATTACTGCGACTACAGACAAGCTTCCTCAGAATCTACAATAGACTACTGAGAATAACCTACTCACTGTCATACTATAAAGGTCAAACCTTTATCAAGCTCACTATGCTTTTGCTGCAAAAACAATTTGCACATTTTATGAACTATTCATAACGAAAGCTTAATCAAGTTCAAAACTTAATCTTCGTAAGCCATGAACAATCTTAAATCTATGGTTCAATGGTAAGTTCCGGAATCGATATCAAATATCGCTCCCACTACAAGTTATAGGATAATTTTCTTCAATAAGAAAACAAAAGAATCATTAAGTATCAAATACTTTGTAAATGATTCTGGCATCCTATTAGACTTATACGGAAGATGTCTAAGGGTCTTTTCATCTTTTTAATTATGTAGTTCCATCACAGTTTATCATTCTCACATTTGACTTCACTAAATCAAGTCTTTTCTACAATCGTCAACATCCAATGTCAATCACTAAGTAACAAAATAATTTTATTACTCGGGATCATAAAAAAGATATTCTATCAAATAGAATATAATATTCTATTAAATAGAATAAATGATAAAATTTTCACTCATAACTCAGAGGCATAAGTACTTTCAATTATATAATCATTATACAAAAGAAAGTTTCAAATCTCAAACTTTTCAAGATTCAAATTTTCTACTATACACATCATATATGTATTTGTAGAAACAAATGGAACCTTAATTAAAGAGATGAATTAGTGTTTCTGGAGCATAACCCCAAGAGTATTGAAAACCAATTCGGTAACACTCAATATCAACGAATCAAATCATATAAGATTCGATAACTCCCAGTGGCAATTCCATCACAATAGAATCGCAGAAGTTTAATATTGAGTAAGAATCAAATTCATTAAATAACCTTAGAACTAATTGCCTTAAATTCATGCGTTTGATCAGATCAAACACCTTCGAACAATTCAAAGATGAGCAATGAATTTCTAAAGATACAGTTTTCAACGCTACAGATAAAATATCTTTGAACTATTCAAAATATTGTATCCGAGTTTCAATAGAAACATATTGACAGTTCTTGAACAATTCAAGACATTCAACATGTTCTATTAGAAACACATAACTAAGTCATGACAATTCATTAACTCAGTTACGGGGTAAAGAAAACTATCTAATGTAATTTCTTAATTCATTAAACTATACACATCCAATGTATTAGTCTAATAAATCTGTGGTTCAAAGACAATCATCAGTTAAATGAGATTTAATCATGACTTGAATACAATATTCATTAAATGGTTTAGGATATGTGGTGTGAACTCATATCAAACCATCCTTTACCATACGGAACAAGCATCCAATGCTTTTATGATAAAATCTCATAAAGAACAGTTCTAAGTTATTTACTTTACCGAATATTTTTCTTAATGTTTATCTTTAATCAATGACACTACTAGTCATATTTAAAATATGTAACAACTGTTTATACAGAACAAGTAACTATCCAATAGTCACAAGTTCTGATATCAAATATCAAAACAGTTATTAAACATTATTTTAATTAACTAGACGGGAGATCCGATATCCAATACCAACAGTTGTCGTATCGTAAGAATCAATATTCTCTATACACAAATTTACACATCTCCTTTCTTAAGCTTTATAATTTGCATTCAATTATTCACAACATTTGCAAATAATCGATTACCAACCATGTCAAACACACGACTTCTAAAAGTCACTAAAAGCCAAGAAACATCATTATAAGAGTCAAGAATCTCAAGACATGAACTGATTTGTGTCGATTCTTACTGCATAAGAAACAATTCTTTCTAGAATAATATCCTAAACTAGATATCTATTTAGATTAGCTAAATGTGACTTAGTAATAAGCACAAACCATCTTGATTTTTGAGGAAATCGGAACAACAGTTTCCGATGGTTTTAACTAATCTAATAATATCTAAGTCTACTGTCTTTCTAGAACCTATTCTAGAACTACGCAACCATAAGTAAAGTCAGAAAACCTATATATTCAGGTAATATACTATACAGTGGATAAGAAGCATAAATCTATAAACTATATAGATAAAAGGAAAACGAAAGCAGTAAATTCCATAAAATTACGCACCGCTTGAGTTATGGATTTTTAACCCAGCAGTGTCTCCCACTACTTTACGTAACACCGTAATCCCCAATGGACAACGAACATTCAATAATTAAATCGAATTCCATAGTGAGAGTAGGATCCCATGAATCTATTTCGACTCACAACTTTGGCACGTTCTCGCCTACGTATATTCATTAGGTAGACAACTATTTGTCAATCACTCACCAGTGACTCCTGATTTTGGTCCTGACCGTTTCTCACTGTGACAGCTTTGGCACGTTCACAGGGAGGCGTATCAAGGCTTCACTTGCCAATGACAAACTCAAGCTACCGATGTAGTCCTGACAGCTTTGGCACGTTCAGGATTTCCACTTTCACTTGAATTTGTCTCTTATCATATAAGTTCTACCGGTGCAAATGAACTACCATCAACCATAACTACACAGCTTTGGCACGATACAGCTATAGCATCAGGAAATCATTTTCATCCGTATTGACAAGGCGGACCAAGGAACATGTATCCAATACACGTTACTTTACATACATATTTAAAGCGAGGATTTTCCTACGGAAGCCACACTCTACATCCAATGCAGAATTTAATCTAAATCATTTTGTAAACAATTAAATTCTACTTTAGAACATATAACTCAATTTAACAATTAAATTTCTGTTACATATTCGTTGGCATAGAACTGAACAGTTAAGAAACATATCTAGATTTCTAGCATGAGCGAACAAAAAAATTGGATTATATATCATATATCAAGCATGTATAATGTAATGGATAAAGCATCAGACCTGCTCTGATACCATTTTTTGTTGGGGTTTTGGGGTCGGAGAGCAACGGAAGCGCGGGTTCGGGCGATATAGTATTTTAAAACTTTTTCAAAATACCGAATAATTTATTCAATATCTAATATGAATAATTTATTCACATTTCACCTTAACCCATTTATTCAACATCATATATTGACATAAATATCATTGGAAACTCGTGAAACTTTTACGAAAATCATTTTTCCGTAAAATTACCTAAAACACGTTTTTAACCGAACCGACTACCCGACATTTATGGAAACTGCCCAGGTCAGATCCAATAGTGTCGAGGCAGTTCATGGGATGCCAAAACAGTGACGGAATCACTGTTTTCACAGCCGTCACCTGGTTGGCTCAAAATCAACCCGGTAACGCCGTTTTTGGTCGTTTTCGCTTATTTCAACTCCGAAACACTTTCCGGAAATTGTGCCAACTCCCAAAACACATCCATTACATTCGTAAGACATCAAATACTTCACATAATTTCCAGGTTTTCCAAATCTGATCTGCAGAACCGAAATTGCCATTTTCATGCTTTTAAATCCAAAATTGTAAGTTTAATCAAATTAATCAACACACCAAATCAAGTCACCACACATATGAATCACTCTAGAATAATTCTAGGCATGATAAGAGTGGTTACCACAGTCTAGAATGGCAACAATCATCAAATGATCAATTGAATGAATATTACAATAATTTCACTCAAACTAACTTCACACATTCTATTAAACTTCCAATCCATCATCAACAACCAAAAACCCCAAAAATCAGAATTAAAGGAACCCTAAATTATACCTAATAATTCAAGAAACAAGAAAATAAGTTTCGAAGCTCAAGGGAATGAAGGATTACCTTTTAATCTCCAAATACTCAAGCTTTTTTCTTGAATTTCCTTTAATTTTTCCATGAATTTTGCAAACATATTTTGAAAACCATGAAATCCATTTTGAGAGGCATTTTCGTGAGTGAAGAAGATGGACAAGAGAGAGAAAATCAAATCCCTCATTTTTATACATAAAAAACGAAATTTGAAGTCAAGGGCATTTTTGTCCTTTTCAATTTCTTTAATCAAATAAAAGTAAATATATATACTTTATAATTTCCAATCAAAATTGAACATATATAAAGCATAATTAATTCATGCCAAGTCATCCAATTATAATCCACCATTTATCATAACAATTATAATAAATGGATAAGGTTGGAAAATTTTTAATTATTTAATTATTTAACTATTAAATTATTAAACAATTAATTTACACAAATATATGTATTTTATTTACATTAAATAATAAATACATATATTTATGGTATGTGTCAAAATCTCATTTGACAAATAATTAATGTGTATCTAATCGTATTATGTATTAAATACAAATACACAATAATTATTATCGGACAAAAATTCCCTAATACATGTGTTATCGTTTAACCGATTAAACGATCCGAATTAACTCACTTAATCCGGTGAAGTATTATGAATAATCCGTATTATTTATATCGAGTTGCCCAAGTGCTCAAAGAGTACACTTCATATTGTGGGACTCTCTAAGTTTAGGTTTATCCGTCACGAAATCCGATTTCGGGTTCATAATCCACCCATTCATGGATTATGATGACCATGGATAATCTCACTAAACTATACAAGTCGAGGTCATAGCATACGTATAATCCCACCGTCACAGGCTATCCTCATTATACCTGAGATATAGATGAGGACGTCAAATCCGTTCTGTATAATACAGTCGACTTTCAATTTACAATCTCTAAATAACATTCGGAACTGATTTCCGATGTTATATCATGGACATGGATTTACTAGATCATAAACACGTGAGGATGTCTATGCCCTGTATATAGGACTGACGGATCATATCTTGATACACACTGGGTATCATGAGCATCAGTCCACACCCAACGAACAGGCGGGGGTCTGATCATGAATAGATCGTTGACGTGACTTCCATCAAAGTGTGGAGGATAAATGATATATCCCACTTTGGTATCTCAAGTCGAAGGACCAATATGCTCACTCAACTCGAGAAGGTTTCTATTGACGTTGGTGTACCATCTATTAGGAAACCTTCAGTGAGTCGTTCAGTGTCTTATCAAATAAACACCTACATGTCTATATGAGTCTCCCGAGACTCATGGTTCATTGGGATAAACCATCGGACCAAGTCACGATATACGACATGTACTGGTCTCAGCGGATTTTACCAACCGACATTTGTTAACAAATCTTGACCAAGAACTTTATTTAAGGATATACATTTTATAGTGCGCTTCCCAATATCAGTTACCAAATACGTTGTAACTGCGCACTATATCGTAAATCCTAGGGTCTTTGTCTAATAGACACATATCACTGAACCGGATTTAGTTTCAGTCTAATCGAAATCAGATATATAATCTCAATTAGATTGAATATGTGTATAAAAGAAAAGGGTGCTACCATTAAAATTAGTAATATTATGAAAAATCGAACTGCTCGTATTTATGAATCGGACATAAATACGATCCGTATTGTCACTCGGAGCACCAACCCTAACAATCACACCCATTAAAAAAAAAATCAACAAATAACTCTTACCAATATCAATTAATTCCTAGCAACAACCTTTGTCATAAGTCAAAATGAACCAGCATCCATCAAAAATAAATCTCGGTCAGTGAGCCTGATGCAGCTGCTGTTAAGAAATTGCTTCTGTTGCTAACGACTTCTGCTTTTTTCTTTGGTCTGCTCTCCCTTCTTCTAGATTTATCTCTTTCTGTTTATTTCTTTCTCTGTTTCGGTCTTTCCCCATTTTATCTCTCTCAATTTTTTCTTTTCTTATTCTGCTTTGTTTTCTTCTTTTTCTCCACGAGTGTGAACTCTGTGTGTGTTTTAAACGTGTTGTGTGTGCGCTTTGTTTTTAATTCCCGTGTGTGTGGATATTACCCTTTTCTTCTCCCCCTCTCCCATATTTTTCATCATTTTTCGTCTTTGTGTGTATAAACTGAGTTTGTGTATATGCCAACGTGTGTGCTATGCGTGAGTGTGTTTAATTTAGGTGTGTGTCTTCTAAGGGTACACATGTGAATATTTTATATATATATATATGTGTGTGTTCTAGAAATATCTAGGTTTTATTTAGTTTTTGTGTGTGTTTCTAGAACTTATGAGTAAATTATAGAAATTTCTAATTTTATTTATTATTTATATTAATGTAATAATTTCCTATTTTACCCCCAAATTTAATCCAATATAATAATCAATTCATAAGGATAGTCCCATTTTACTGAAAATACTCCTCGCATTCGGTTATGATCTTTCATACGAAAATAAAATTTACGGTAATATTCTAAAATAACCTAGGATGTTACATTCACCCCTCCTTATATAGGATTCGTCCTCGAATCCTGGTCTGGCAATAGTGAAACCAATTATCAAACAATAATTAAAGACTAAAAACCAAACATCAGCAAAGACCAACAACACATATACTTACTAAGATAATCGAATAGCCAACAGCTGTAGTCATCGACACTTTATAAACCTTTGCTCTGATACCATCTTTGTGACATCCTGTCTAAGATAGGATGCTACTGGCAGTAGACAGGCTAATCCTGACTCTATAAGCCTCCGACTTTAATGAAAATTTGGTATGATCCTGCTAAAAATCATGCAACATGGATCAAGTCTAGCACCTCAATACAACCTATAGGGCCAGACACTAAAAATATACATTAAATCAATAAACTCAAGATATAATATGGTTGGGCTCCATGCCCGAAAATACGTATAAATAAAAAAACTTTTACAATTAACTTATACAACTCAATTTCTTTTACAACTATACTTATAAATGACTTGACTCTCATCCGCTTAAGACCTGGTGGCTAGCTGACTGCAACGTTACTATCCAACTTCTCAAGCTCTGATGCCTAGGGTCGACCGATCAGGTCTCCAACCTGCAAAAATCAAAAATACTAGAAATAAAAAAACACCAGCTGTTGGGTAGTGAGTGTTGGACAGTTATGACCCATAGTGTCACTGTTTGTAAAATACATTATGTTTTTTTGTACAAAATTAACTATATATTAATGAAATTGCCTTTTACCATTTTGTAAATTTATTTACTTTAATATAAATGGTAGAAGTCCAGATGATTAGTATCGGATTGAGATGATATGAGACAGTATCAATCCATAAAGATTTAATCATTAAATATCCCTAGTCGTAGTATTATCGAGATTGGACATCGATAATGCGGTATAGGCTAGTATTACACTTGTGCGCGTTGTGAGGGCATAACGGCATAGTTCTCATATATTTAAGTATAGGATACTTATGCAAGTGCGGTAGGAGGTTGTGTTTTACCGATGGTACGGAAAACAGCTTCGCTCTGGATAGACCACGTGGAATCCCATTGGTAGTATGTATATGTGTCTATGGGAGTCCACGTCAGGGTAGATGTATTTGGTCTTAACCTGAGACTCTCATCGCTAAAGCTTGCGACAATCGATAAACTTTGGTTTTGGTCGTCCAGGGCTTTAACAGGTTCTGTGTACGGCTCTTCTGGGTTTATTGAGAATCGTAGTGCATTGGGTGTGATGTCAAGATGGAAGTATCACTTCAGACATATGGAGATGATGATCACACAGGGATTCAGAACTGGTTCTCTATAGTGTTGCAACCATCGGGATAATATGACAAGGTCATGATTATCCGATTCAAAGAGACTAGTTGTTTGATATCCGATATGTGCTTCGTACGGGGCAGACACTATTCCAGCCCCATGCCTTGCACGTGACATCAGATACTGGATCGCTATACATTATACTACGGTATACTACGCTTGACAAAGATCTTATATTCCAGTAAGAATATTTCTAGAGAATTGGGTAGGCATGTCGCTTTGCTAGAAGCCAACCTTGTCTCGTAAATCGGTAAAACGTAGTACTTGGTACGTACGTGTTCGGATATACCGACGACCGGATTTACTGCCAACATATCTAGAGATCTCTTGGGTCGCTTCCCAAAGATTCACCGATGACGTATGATTCGAACTCAATTAATCTTGGATTAATTGCGGAGAGACTTTATCTTGGATAAAATACTGTTTGAAGAGAGAGAAAGATTAATTTGGAATTAATCATTATAAATATATTAATATATTAAACGAAATTCGATTTCAACGCGAAATTAAAATTAGATTTTAATTCGGGCAAACGAATTAATTTGGAGTTAATTCGTTAGCGATGTGAATAGTAATTTTGCTAGGCATAATTATTTAATTAAATTTGATTTAATTAACGTCGCGACGGAAGTTAGCTAATTCGGAATTATCGAACCCGAGCCCGGGAGTGTTTGCGGGCCCACTCGCATTCGGAATCAAGTGGGGCCCACATGTCACA
This sequence comes from Zanthoxylum bungeanum, assembly GCA_019454045.1. NCBI lineage: Eukaryota > Viridiplantae > Streptophyta > Magnoliopsida > Sapindales > Rutaceae > Zanthoxylum > Zanthoxylum bungeanum. Next base: position 56,557 of record SKCR01005984.1, on the reverse strand, counting down.
TCAACCATCACATCACTTGTCATTGTTTTACTTTATGGTGATGGGTTATGGTGGAAGTGTGGATTACACTCCAAGTCAAGGTGATTGACCTTTGACCTTGTCATATACCAACTTTGGTATTTGATTTATTATATTTGTTTTAGAAATAAATATAAAAGGTTTTAGTAATTCATTTAAGACATAACTTCATCTTCTCTCATGAAAGTGGCGTGAATACCACTATTCACAGCACTCTCATTTTCATGTTTTTGTTGCAAAAGCTTGGAGATTTTGTGTTTGTTTGGAACAATAAATCACATACAAGGCTAGCACCATCAAGGGATCATACAAAGGTGTTATGGAAACTAATCCTTGGGCTTGGAAGGATCAAACAAAGCTTGGAGCTCCCCCACTTATGTTGGCCGAATCCTTCACTGCACAAAGGGAAAGTTTTGTTGCTTAACGAATCCACAAACCGATCGATGTAAGTGTGTTTCCGCCACTCTTCATCCTTATTCATTCTTGTTTACATGCTTATATGATCTTGGGCTTGTTTTAGAAACTCCAACAATGGTATCATTGAGCTTAATGAGCATGAAAATTTATTAGGGTAAAATTTGGGGAAAATTGATTGAAGCATGATTTGATGAAATGGTTTGATTAAATATGCTTAAATGTATGTTACTTGATGTTATACATTATCAATTTCATGAAAAATAAATTGGATTAATTTTTCCCCCCCAAAAGTGGCTTGGCCGAATATTACCCCTTGCATTGGACTTGGTATTTTGTTGTTTGTAAGATCATTGGATGACTTTAAACGGACATAAAATGACGATTTGTAATTCGATTGGATTGAAAACGAAATCGGTGTAATTTCACTACCTTGGCCGAATGTGAAGAGGCATGTTGGGGACTTGATTTTTTGATTAAATGATGTTGGACATGTATTTAACATAAAAGTATGATTAATGGATTAATTTGATGTTTTGGAATTATCGATTTAAAGGATTAATCATAACATTACACTTTAATTAATTAAATGATATAAAATTTGGAATTTTAAAATTTGATTAATTGGGCTTAGTTTTGAATTGGGCTTAAAACTATTATATTTGGCATAATGGGCTTGGTTGGGCCAAGTAGGTTTAGGCCAATTGGATTGGATCCAAATTGGGCCTAAATCACATCATTAAGTCCAAATGTAATAAATGGGCTTTATGTTTAATTGGGCCTTATGGGCTTGATATTGATTTTATGGCAAATGAGGGTGATTCCTTATTGGGCTTGGTAATTGGGTTTGACCCACATTGACCAAAGCCCAAGCCTAATGAAATCAATTGAAAGCCCATCAGACTTTAATTAAACGGACATTAGATGTTAGTTGGGATTTGATACCCGATTTGATTAGATTTGGAATCTAAGTCATTAAAGCGCATTAAAAGTGTAAATATTTAATTTAGAATTAAATAATAGAATTAGTGTTGAATACGACTTAAATTGGATTTAAAGAGTAGTTCGATATAATTCTTGAATTCGTACTTTACGTACTTATTCTCAAACGAGTTGGACTCGCGCAAAATCAAACCGTTGTTTGAACATTGGATGATCACATAATTAAAGACTAATTAATTGGATTAGATTGGTGGTAGAACATGCCTTGAATGAATAAATGTGGATGTGTTGAATGAATAGTGTATATCGGATGGATATTAGAAGGGAAAGGGTAATTTTGGAAATTATTGTAAATTTGGAATTTATAAATTGGACCTGTGTGTCCAGCCTTGTCTCTTATTATCTCTTTGTATTCTCTTCTCACCTAATTCCCCTCATTGCAATGAGGTTTATGTAATTGTATTATGTAATTGGGTAGAAGAATAATAGTGCTAGCCGGGGAGCGGAAAGGGAGTGATTTGTTCTAGGAACAAGATGTTTATATATCCATCCGCATATCGCTATTATTTACTTTTCGCGCCTTGTGATGTTTTAGAAGCATGCTTAAGGGTGTATGATGAGACCTTAACAAAGATAATAAATTGGTTGCCAATTTACGCGAAAAACCTCAAATAAATATTAAGCGATTTTTCCTTCCGTTGAGTGATTCTTACTTAAGATCCAAAATTGGCATTGGTTTGTTGGCCAAAGTCAAGGCCTTTGTCAATTGCGGATGTGTATGAATCATGAGAGTTTTGTACTATATCGGTGTCTTGTCCAAGTTGTGATTTGTTGGCCAAAGTCAAGATCACTTCTTGTCCAACGACATTGATCACGAAACTTTCCATGTCAACGGGTCCCGCTTAACTGGAATCATTAAGCTTGTTGTGCCAAAGCCAAGGCTTAGTTGATTCAGAGGAAAAAGGTTAGGAAATACATTGGATGTATTGGCATATGTATTGTATATATGTTTCGGACTTGGACATCCACCTACCGGATCTAGGAATTGATAAGATCCAATTGATCTTCGAGATCTACCTAGTTAAATATCATACAGCTTGTTGGCCAAAGTCAAGGTTGTACGTTATTTAACGGGATTCTAGCCCACAAGGAAACTTGGTTTCCCGAGTACTCGACAGAGGGTTAGAGGCTCGCCGAAAAATAATGGGAGGCTAGTATTGAGTCTGCAATTTCATTCAGATACTTAGCATTACGCGCTTTCAAATTATTTCGTCAAAATTTATATCATTAGTTGACTAATATAATGTTTTTTTTTCTATGTAACAGTTAGACTGTACCCTATTATCGTTGACTAGATAGTTAGACTATCGTAGTCAAGATGACTGGCAAAGGAAATGTCCGCGACATAATCATGGGAGAGAATGTCTTTAAGGGCACAAACTTTGCAGACTGGGAGATGAACCTAAGGATAGTCCTTGGGGCTGAGAGGTTGCTGTATACCATAAATACACCTCTTGGGCCTAAGCCCACCCCTGATCAGACACTTGAGCTGGAGCTTTGGAAGACTCACAACGATGATTGTGACACTACTCAGTCCATTATGCTCGCTTCAATGACTCAGCATTTTCGCCGCCAAAATAGGGACTTGGATCCTTATACCATGATGGCAAGATTGCAAGATCTGCATCGCTCTAACAAGAGGATGCGAAGGTATGAGTTAGAATGAAGCTCTTTCGCTCTCGCATGTCAGAAGGCATGTCTGTTGAGTCCCATGTGGCTCAGATGATTGCCGACATCGATGAGTTAGCTACTATGGGGATAGTCTTTGAGGCAGAGATTACTGTAGACATGGTCTTACAATCTCTCCCCGATTCTTGGAGACAGTTTATCATAAACTACAATTTGATGAACACTGACGACACTCTTGGAGAGTTATTGTCTACTCTCAAGGAAGCAGAGAAGAAGCTTCTTAAAGGAAACAAGCGCGAGGCGCACTTCGCTTCGACATCTCAGAAACCGAGGGCTGGGCCCAAGGCAACTGGAGGTGTGAATAAGAAGAAGCATAAGGGCAAGGGCAAGGCCAAAGCGTCAAAGGCTTCTGGGAAGCCGAAGGACAAATCACAAGATGTTTGCCTACACTGCGGGAAGCGGGGTCACTGGAAGCGTGACTGCCGCGAGTTCAAGGCACTCCAGAAGGAGACAAAGGCGGGCAAGGCACCGGCCTCAGGTATGTTTGTTATTGCAATAAACATGACTACTTCTAGTCTTAAAAATTGGATTTTTGATTCTGGTTGTGGCAATCATATATGTACTGATGTGCAGGATCTGCGGACTAGCAGGAAACTGGCTTCAGGAGAGATTGCTCTACGTGTTGGAAACGGGACACCTATTGCTGTTTTGGCCGTGGGGACTTTTGTTTTGGAACTGCCCTCAGGGCATGTACTTGAACTTAATGACTGTTATTATGTACCTAGTTTGACTAGGAATATTATTTCTGTATCTATGTTAACCCAATGTGGGTAGACTTTTGTATTTAGAAACACTGGGTGTTATTTATATAAAAATGATGTAGAAATTTGCACAGCTGTTGCAAATAATGGTCTTTATATTTTGAATATAAATCTATCTCCAACATATAATATAACAAACAAAAGGCTCAAAATGAGTAACAAAGATGAAACTTTTATGTGGCATTGTCGTCTGGGACATATACAAGACTCGCATATCCACGCTTTCGAAGAGTGGGTACTTGGACGGATTTGATCCAAATTCATATGACGTCTGCGAATCTTGCTTATTAGGCAAAATGCCTAAATCACCTTTTAGCGGTAAAGGTGAGCACGCCACCGAACTGTTAGCCCTCGTTCATAGTGACGTATGTGGGCCCATGTCTAGCAAGGCTAGAGGTGGATATGAATACTTCGTAACCTTTACGGATGATGCATCGCGTTATGGTTATGTCTATCTTATGAGACACAAGTCGGAAACTTTTGAGAAATTCAAGGAGTTTCGACACGAAGTTGAAAAACAGACAGGCAAGAGTATTAAGACATTACGGTCGGACCGTGGTGGCGAATACTTGAGCAATGAGTTTCTAGATTACTTGAAAGAATATGGTATTCTTTCACAGTGGACTCCTCATGGAACACCGCAATTAAACGGTGTGTCCGAACGGAGAAACCGTACTTTGTTGGACATAGTAAGGTCAATGATGAGTCGCACTGAGCTACCTATTTCCTTTTGGGGATATGCATTAAACAGTGCAATTCTTATTTTGAATAAGGTTCCGTCAAAGTCTGTTCAACAGACTCCGTATAAGATATGGACAGGAAAGAAACCGGGTTTCTCATTCCTGAAGATTTGGGGATGCTGGGCATACGTCAAACGTTTGGAAGGTACCAAACTTGAACCCAAATCGGATAAATGCCTTTTCGTAGGGTATCATAGGGAAACCAAAGGATATTACTTCTATCACCCACGAGAGAACAAAGTATTTGTTGCTCTACATGCGGTTTTCCTTGAGAAGGAATTCCTAAATGCAGTGATAAGTGGGAGGAAAGTAGAACTCGATGAAAATCGAAGTGATACTGTTCCTAGCATTAAATCCTCAACGGAACATGAACGGTCCATCCGGGATGAGGCTGTACCACCATCTTCTCTTACACAAGGACCGCGTAGGTCGGAGAGAGTCAGGAAACTGCCTGAGAGGTATGGGTTTCTGATCTCACCTCATGTAGACATTAATCTCATTGAGGATAACGAACCGGCTACGTATGAGGAAGCGATACAAGATATCGATTCCACTTTATGGCAAGAAGCCATGAAGTCCGAAATGGATTCCATGTACACCAACCAAGTTTGGACACTGGTTGATGCACCAGAAGGCGTAAAGCCTATTGGATGTAAATGGGTCTTCAAGAAGAAGACCGACATGGATGGCAACGTACAAACATACAAAGTTAGGCTTGTTGCGAAGGGGTATCGTCAAGTACATGGTGTCGACTATGACGAAACCTTCTCACCCGTTGCCATGGTTAAATCCATTCGGATAATGCTTGCTATAGCTGCATATTTCGATTACGAGATATGGTAGATGGACGTTAAAACCGCTTTCCTTAACAGAAACCTGTTGGAGGATGTTTATATGCAACAGCCTGATGGTTTTATCGTGCCTAGACTTACGAACAAGGTTTGTAAGTTAAATCGGTCCATTTATGGACAGAAGCAAGCATCGCAGTCATGGAACCAACGTTTTGATGAAATCATAAAAGAATACGATTTCGTTCAAAACGAAGATGATCCTTGTGTATACAAGAAGGTTAGTGGGAGAGCACTGACTTTTATTGTCCTTTATGTTGATGATGTATTGCTAATAGGCAATGACATTCCCATGTTAACGTCGGTGAAAGCTTGGCTTTCATTGAAATTCTCCATGAAAGATCTGGGAGAAGCAGCCTTTATTCTAGGAATAAAGATCTACCGGGATAGATCTAGAAAGCTGCTTGGACTTTCCCAGAGCACGTACATTGACAAAGTGTTGAAGAGATTCAACATGGATCAGTCTAAGAGAGGACTGTTGCTAATGTCACAAGGTGTCTATCTATCTAAGGACATGTGTCCTAAAACTCAAGATGAGAGAGACAACATGAGTCGGATACCGTTCGCCTCGGCAATCGGATCGATCATGTATGCCATGATATGTACACGACCTGATGTCTCCTATACTTTGAGCATGTGTAGTCGCTATCAGGCCGATCCAGGTGAAGGTCACTGGGTGGCGGTTAAGTGTATCCTTAAGTATCTTAGACGAACTAATGATGCCTTCTTAATCTATGGAGATGGAAAACTTGAGGTATCTGGATATACCGATGCAAGTTTCCAAACCGACCAAGACGACTTTAAGTCACAATCAGGGTATTTTTTTGTTTGAATAACGGAGCAGTGAGCTGGAAATCTTCCAAGCAAGATACTGTTGCCGATTCAACAACAGAAGCGGAGTACATTGCTGCGGCAGAAGCGGCAAATGAGGCAGTTTGGATCCGAAAATTCCTAATTGGATTAGGAGTAGTTCCGTTAGCAGCTGAGCCCGTTTCATTGTATTGTGACAATAACGGGGCTATAACGCAGGCTAAGGAACCGTGGTCTCATCAATGATCCAAACACCTTCTTCGACGTTTTCATCTGATTCGTGAGATTATACATCGTGGCGATGTGAAGGTCGAGAAGGTCGCATCAGATGATAACATGGCAGATCCGCTGACGAAAGCTATTTCACGAGAAAAGTTTGAGCGACATGTACATAGTTCAGGTATTATGGATGTATGGATGGCAACATACAAATGTACATAACTAGGCTTGTACAGAAAGGGTATCGTCAACGACGATAAAACTTTTTCACTTGTTGCCATGATTAAATCCATTTGGATAATGCTTGATAATGTTGCATACTTCATTTATGAAATATAGCACATGATACGTCAAAACCACTTTCCATAAATGGAAACCTTTAGGAGGATGTTTATCAACATCCTGACGGTTTTGTCGTATCAAAATAAGCAAACAAGGTTTGTAAGTTAAATCGATCAATTTTATGGATTGAAGCAAGCATTGCATTTTTAGAATCAACGTTTTGATGAGATCATATTGCAATATGGTTTCATTTAAAACAATGATGATTCTTGTGTATATAAGAAGGTTAGTCGGAGTGCACTGACAATGATTGTCCTATACTTTGATGATGTATTGCTTTTAAGTAATGACATTCCCACATTAAAATAGGCGAAAGCTTGGCTTTAATTAAAATTCTCCGTAGAATAACTTGGGAGATACAACCTTTATTCTATGAATAAAGATCTACTTGGTAAGATCTAAAAGGTTGTTGGCACTCTCCGAGAACTCGTACATTGACAAACATGTACTCGACTTAGTGTCTCATATGCTTTGAGTATGTGGAGTCACTATCACACCGATCCAGGTGATGGTCACTGGATTGATGTAAAGAACATCCTTGAGTTTCTTAGACGAACTAAGAATGCTTTCTTAATCTATGGAAATGGAGAACTTGAGGTGACTGGGTTCACCGTTGCAAGTTTCCAAATCGATAATTATGATTGTAAGTCGCAATAAGGGTACATATTTTGGTTGAATAATGAAACAGTGAGCTGGAAATCTTTCAAGCAAGATACTGTTGCCTATTCAATAAAAGCGGATTATATTGCTGCGACTGAGGTACCAAAAGAAGAATTTTGGATCTATTAAAATTCCTAATTTGATCAGGAGTAGTTCTGTTAGCAGCTGAGCTGGGCTTCAGCACAAGCTAAGGCACCACGGTCTCATCAACGATCCAAGTATATACTTTGATTATTTCATCTGATTCGTTAGATCGTACATCATGGCAATGTGATGATCAAATAAAATACATTAGATGATAACATTGAAAATCCGCTAACGAAAGTTGTTTCTCAGCAGAAGTTTGAGCGACGCGTACATAGTTCAGGTGTAGGATACTTAAGTGATTGGCTATAGGCCAAGTGGGAGATTGTTGGATAATTATGACCCGTAACATCATTATTTGTACAGAATATGGTGTTGTTGTACAAATTAACTATGTGACAAAGGAAATTGCTCTTTTATCATTTGTAATTAGATTACCGGGATAAATAAATGATAAAATTCCATATGATTAGTACCAGATTAATATGATATGAGACAGTATTAATGCACAAATGATTTGATCATTAAATATCCATAGTCGTAGTATTGTCGAGGCTGGACATCGATAATACGGAATAGACTAGTATTACACTTGTGTGCGTTATGAAAGCTTAATGGCATAATTCTCATGTATTTAAGTATTTGATACTTATGCAAGTGTAATATGAGGTTCTGTTTACCGATGGTACGGAAACAGCTTCGCTCCGGATAGACCCCTCGAAATCCCTTTGGTAGTATTGTTGGACAATTATGACCCATAACGTCACTATTTATACAGATTATGGTGTTGTTGTACAAATTAACTATGTGACAAAGGAGATTGCTCTCTTATCATTTGTGATTAGATCACCTAGATGTATAAATGATATGAGGTCTTTATGATTAGTTCCTTGATTGAGATGATATGAGACAATATCAATCCACGAAGGTATAATCATTAAATATCCCTAGTCAGAGTATTATCGAGATTGGACATCGATAAATGCGTAAAAGACTAGTATTACACTTGTGCGGGTTGTGAGGGCACAATAGCATAGTTCTCATATATTTGGGTATTGGATTCTCATGCAAATGTAATAGGAGGTTGTGTTTTACCAATGGTACGGAAAACAACTTTGTTCTGGATAGACCCCTCGGAATTCCATTGGTAATATAACTATATGTCTATGGAAGTCCGAATCAGAGTAGGTGTATTTGGTCTTAACCTAAGACTTGCACCGCTAATACTTGCGACAATCAATAAGCTTTGGTTTTGGTCGTCCAGGGCTTTAACAGGTTCTGTGTACGCCTATTCTTGGTATATTGAGAATCGTTGTGTATTGCGTGTGATGTCAAGATGGAAGTATCACTTCAGTCATAGTGGAGATGATGTCACATAGGATACGGTACTAGTACTCTTAAGTACTGCAATCATTGGGATTTTATGACTAGGTCATGTATATCCGATTATAGAGACTAGTTATCAGACATCCGACATGTGCTTCGTACGGGGCAGACACAACTCCAGCCTCAGGCCTAGCACGTGGCATCCGATACTGGATCGACATACACGATACCACGTATACTACGCCTGATATAGATCGCTTATTCCTGTAAGCATGTTTCTGGAGAATTGGGTAGGCATGACGCTTTGCTAGAAGCCAACATTGTCTTGTAAATCGGTAAAACATAGTATTAGGTACGTACGTATTCGGATATTCTGATAACCGTATTTACTACCAACATATCTGGGGATCTCATGCGTCGCTTCCCGAAGATTCACCGATTATGTACGACTCATACTTTATTAATATGTGATTAATTAGATGAGAGATAAAATTAATCTGGGATTAATTATGGAGATATTTTATCTAGGATAAAATATCATTTAAAGAGAGATAACGATTAATTTGGAATTAATCGATAAATTAATAAATTCGATATATTAAATGAAATTGGATTTCGACGCGGAATTAAAATTAGATTTTAATTCGGGCAAACGAGTTAATTTAGAATTAATTGGTTAGTGACGTGAATAGTAATTATGCTAGGCATGATTATTTAATTAAATTAGATTTAATTATGACGCAACGGAAAATTCATTAATTTGGAATTAGCGAACCCGAGCCCATGATTATTTGCGAGCGCATTCGCATTTTGAATTCGATTGCAGCACGCAAGTCAAATCAAGCGTCAAATCATTACTCACATCAAGCGTCAAATCACTTGTCGCGCAAATCAAATCATTGTTTGAACATTGGATGGTCATTAATCAAAGATTAATTAATTGGATTAGATTGATTGAAATAAACATGTTTTGATTGAATACATATATGTGATGTATGAATGTATATCGGATGGATATTAGAAGGGCAATGGCAATTTTGGAAATTGTAATAAGTTTAGAATTTATTAAATTGGGCCTGCGTGTCCAGCCTTTAATCTCTTTACTCCTTGTAATTCTCTTCTCACCTATTCCCCTCAATGTATATGAGGTTTCTTTACTGTATTTTGTAAAAGGGTAGGAATTAGAATAGTTCTAGTCGGGGAGAGGAAATGGAGCGATTTGTTCTAGGAACAATCTGTTTAAATATCCATCCGTATATCGTTATTAATTTACTTTTGCGCCTTATGATGTTTTAGAAGCATGCTTAAGGGTGTATGATGATACCTAATCAAAGATAATAAATTGGATGCCAATTTACGCGAAAAACCCTCAAAAACATATTAAGCGTTTTTCCTTCCGTTGAGTGATTCTTACTCAAGATCCAAAGTTGGCATTGGTTTGTTGGCCAAAGTCAAGACCTTTGTCAATTGCGGATGTGTTTGAATCATGAAAGTTTTGTTCTATATCGATGTCTTGTCCAAGTTGTGATTTGTTGGCCAAAGTCAAGATCACTTCTTGTCCATCGACATTGATTACGAAGCTTTCCATGTCAATGGGTCCCGCTTAACTGGACCATTAAGCTTGTTGTGCCAAAGCCAAGTCTTAGTTGATTCAGAGGAAAAAGGTTAGGAAAATATATTGGATATATTGGCATATATACTGTATATGTGTTTCGGACTTGGATGTCCACCTACCGGATCTAGGAATTGGATGAGATCCAATTGATCTTCGAGATCTACCTAGTTAAGTTTCATACAGCTTGTTGGCCAAAGTCAAGGTTGTATGTTATTTAACAGATCCTAGCCCACTAGGAAACTAGGTTCGCGAGTACTCAACAGAGGGTTAGAGGCTCGCCGAAAAATAGTGGGAGGCTAGTATTGAATTTGCAATTTCATTCAGATACTTAGCTTTACGCGCTTTCAAATAATTTCGTCAATATTACTTTATTAGTTGGACTAATATATTGTTATTTTTCTATGTAACAGTTAGACTGTACCCATTATCGTTGACTAGATAGTTAGACTATCGTAGTCAAGATGACAGGCAAAGGAAATGTCCGTGACATTATCATGAGAGATAATGTCTTCAAGGGCACGGATATTGCAGATTGGGAAATGAACCTTAGGATTGTCCTAGGTTCAGAGAGGCTGTTGTATACTTTACAAAGACCTCTTGGGCCTAAGCCCGGACCGAATGAGACAGTTGAGCTGGAGCTTTGGAAGACTCACAGCGATGATTGTGACACAACTCAGTCCATTATGCTTGCTTCGATGACTCAGCACTTTCATAGATAAAATAGGGACTTGGATCCTTATAATATGTTAGAGAGGTTGCAAGATGTGCATCGCTCTAACAAGAGGATGCAGAGGTACGAGTTAGTGAAGAAGCTCTTTCGCTCGCGCATGACAGATGGCATGTCTGTTGAGTCCCACGTGGCTCAGATGATTGCTGACATCGATGAGCTGGCCAACATGGGGATAGTCTTTGAGGCAGAGATTACTGTGGATATGATCCTGCAATCTCTCCCCGATTCCTGGAGACAGTTCATCATAAATTATAATTTGATGAACAACAATGACACTCTTGGAGAGTTACTGTCAACTCTCAAGGAGGCTGAAAAGGTTCTTCAAAAGGGCAACAAGCGCGAGGCGCACTTTGCATCGACATCTCATGGACCTAGGGCTGGGCCCAAGGCAACTGGAGGTGTGCAAAAGAAGAAGCATATCAAAAGGGCCAAGGCCAAAAAGTCAAAGGTTTCTGGGAAGCCAAAGGACAAATCTTAGGATGTTTGCCTACAGTGCGGCAAGCGGAGTCACTGGAAGCGTGACTGCCGCGAGTACAAGGCGCTTCAGAAGGAGATAAAGGCGTTTGTTATTGAAATAAACATGGCTACTTCTAGTTTTAAAACTTGGATTTTTGATTCTGGTTGTGGTACTCACATATGTACTGATGTGCAGGATCTGCAGATTAGCAGGAGACTGGCTTCAGGAGAGATTGATCTACGTGTTGGAAATGGGGCACTAGTCGCCGTTTTGGCCGTTGGCACTTTTGTTTTAGAACTGCCTTCGGGGCATGTACTTAAACTTTCAGACTGTTATTATGTACCTAGTTTGACTAGGAATATTATCTCTGTATCTTGTTTGACCCAATGTAGGTACACTTTTGTATTCCGAAACACTGGGTGTTTTGTTTATAAAGATGATTTTGAGATATGTTCAGCTGATGCTAATAATGGTCTTTAAATTTTGAATATAAATCAATCTCAAACATATAATGTAACAAACAAAAGGCTCAAACTAAGTAACAAAGATGAAACTTACATGTGGCACTGTCGTCTGGGACACATTAACAAGACTCGCATATCCACACTTTCGAAGAGTGGGTACTTGGATGGATTTGATCCAAATTCATATGACGTCTGCGAATCTTGCTTATTAGGCAAAATGCCTAAATCACCTTTTAGCGGTAAAGGTGTACGCGCCACAGAACTGTTAGCCCTCGTTCATAGTGACGTTTGTAGACCCATGTCTAGCCAGGCTAGAGGTGGATTCGAATACTTCGTAACCTTTACGGATGATGCATCGTGTTATGGTTATGTGTATCTTATGAGACACAAGTCGGAAACTTTTGAGAAATTCAAAGAGTTTCGACACGAAGTTGAAAAACAGACCGGCAAGAGTATAAAGACATTACGGTCGGACCGTGGTGGTGAATACTTGAGCAATGAGTTTCTAGATTACTTGAAAGAATATGGTATTCTTTCACAGTGGACTCCTCCTGGAACACCGCAATTAAACGGTGTATCCGAACAGAGAAACCGAACTCTGTTGGACATGGTAAGGTCTATGATGAGTCGCACTGAGCTACATATTTTCTTCTGGGGATATGCATTAAATAGTGCAGTTCTTATTTTGAATAAGGTTCCGTCAAAGTCTATACAACAGACACCATATGAAATATGGACAGGAAAGAAACCGGGTTTCTCATTCCTAAAGATTTGGGGATGCTGGGCATACGTCAAACGTTTGGAAGGTACCAAACTTGAGCCCAAATCGGATAAATGCCTATTCGTAGGATATCCTAGGGAAACCAAATGATATTACTTCTATCACCCACGAGAGAACAAAGTATTTGTTGCTCTACATGCGGTTTTCCTTGAGAAGGAATTCCTAAATACAGTGGTAAGTGGGAGGAAAGTAGAACTCGATGAAAATCGGAGTGATACTGTTCCAGGCATAGAATCCTCAACGGAACAAGAACAGTCCATCCGGGATGAGACTGTACCACAATCTTCTATTACACAAGACCGCGTAGGTCGGAGAGAGTCAGAAACCAACCTGAGAGGTATGGGTTTCTGATCTCGCCTCATGTAGATATTAATATCTTTGAGGAAGACGAACCGGCTACGTATGAGGAAGCGATACAAGATATCGATTCTGCTTTATGGCAAGAGGCCATGAAGTCCGAAATGGATTCCATGTACACCAACCAAGTTTGGACACTGGTTGATGCACTAGAAGGCGTAAAGCCTATTGGATGCAAATGGATCTTCAAGAAGAAGACCGACATGGAAGGCAACGTACAAACGTACAAAGCTAGGCTTGTAGCGAAGGGGTATCATCAACGACATGGTGTCGATTACGATGAAACTTTCTCACCCGTTGCCATGATTAAATCCATTCGGATAATGCTTGCTATTGCTGCATATTTCGATTACGAGATATGGCAGATGGACGTTAAAACCACTTTCCTTAACGGAAACCTTTTGGAGGATATTTATATGCAACAGCCTAACGGTTTTATCGTGCCTAAGCTTGCAAACAAGGTTTGTAAGTTAAATCGGTCCATTTATGGACTGAAGCAAGCATCGCGGTCATGGAACCAACGTTTTGATAAGATCATAAAAGAATATGATTTCATTCAAAACGAGGATGATCCTTGTGTATATAAGAAGGTTAGTGGGAGCGCACTGATATTCATTGTCTTTTATGTTGACGATGTATTGCTTATGGGCAATGACATTCCCATGTTAACATCGGTGAAAGCTTGGCTTTCATTAAAATTCTCCATGAAAGATATGGGAGAAGCAACCTTTATTCTAGGAATAAAGATCTACATGGATAGGTCTAAAAAGCTGCTTGGACTCTCCCAGAGCACGTACATTGACAAAGTGTTAAAAAGATTCAACATGGATCAGTCCAAGAGGGGACTGTTACCAGTGTCATATGGCATCTCTCTATCTAAGGACATGTGTCCTAAAACTCAAGATGAGAGAAACAGCATGAGTCAGATACCGTTCGCCTCGGCAGTCGGATCGATCATGTATGCCTTGATATGCACACGACCTAATGTCTCGAATGCTTTGAGCATGTGTAGTCGCTATCAGGCCGATCCAGGTGATGGTCACTGGATGGCGGTTAAGAACATCCTTAAGTATCTTAGACGAACTAAGGATGCTTTCTTAATTTATGGAGATGGAGAGCTTGAGGTAACTGGGTATACCGATGCAAGTTTCCAAACCAATAAAGACGACTCTAAGTCGCAATCCGGGTACATATTTTGTTTGAACAACGGAGTAGTAAGCTGGAAATCTTCCAAGCAAGAGACTGTTGCCTATTCAACAACAGAAGCGGAGTATATTACTGCAGCAGAAGCAGCAAAAGAGGCAGTTTGGATCCGTAAATTCCTAATTGGATTAGGAGTAGTTCCGTTAGAAGCTGAGCCCATTCCACTATTATGTGACAATAACGGGGCTATAGCGTAGGCTAAGGAACCACGGTCTCATCAACGATCCAAGCATGTTCTTCGACGTTTCCATTTAATTCGTGAGATCATACATCGTGGTGATGTGAAGATCGAGAAGGTCACATCAGATGATAACATTGCAGACCCGCTGACGAAAGCTATTTCACAGCAAAAGTTTGAGAAGCACATACATAGTTCAGGTGTTAGATGCTTGAGTGACTGGCTATAGGCCAAGTGGGAGATTGTTAGACAATTATGACCCATAGCGTCACTGTTTGTAAAAGACATTGTGTTTTTGTACAAAATTGACTATGTAATATTGAAATTGCCTTTTATCATTTCGTAATTTATTTACTTTGATATATAAATGGTAAAAGTCCATATGATTAGTTCCGGATTGAGATGATATCAGACAGTATCAATCCATAAAGGTTTAATCATTAAATATCCCTAGTCGTAGTATTATCTAGACTGGACATTGATAATGCAGAATAGACTAGTATTGCACTTGTGCGCGTTGTGAGGGCATAACGACATAGTTCTCATATGTTTAAGTATATGATACTTATGCAAGTGCGATAGGAGGTTGTATTTTACCGATGGTACGGAAAACAGCTTTGCTCTGGATAGACCCCGCGAAATCCCATTGGTAGTATGTATATGTGTCTATGAGAGTCCGCGTCAGGGTAGATGTATTTGGTCTTAACCTGAGACTTACATCGCTAATACTTGCGACAATCGGTAAACTTTGGTTTTGGTCGTCCAGGGCTTTAACAGGTTCTGTGTACGCCTCTATTGGGTTTATCGAGAATCGTAGTGTATTGGATGTGATGTCAAGACGGAAGTATCACTCCAGACATATGGAGATGATGATCACACAGGGATTCATAACTCGTTCTCTATTGTGTTGCAACCATCGGGATAATGTGACAAGGTCATGATTATCCGATTCAAAGAGACTAGTTGTTTGATATCCGATATGTGCCTCGTACGGGGCAGACACTATCCCAGCCCCAGGCCTAGCACGTGACATCTGATACTAGATCGCAATATGAAATACTATGTATTCTACGTCTGACATAGATTATATATTCCAGTAACAATATTTCTGGAGAATTGGGTAGGCACGGTGCTTTGCTAGAAAGCAACCATGTCTTGTAAATCGGTAAGCACGTGGTACGAGGTACCGCTTTATCGGATAGTCCGATAACTGGATTTACTGCCAACATATCCAGAGATCTCTGTGGTCGCTTTCCCAAGGATTCACCGATGACAGTTGACTTAAATTAGAATTAATCTAGGATTAATTTAGAGAGAGAAAATTAATCTGGGATTAATAAGGGCTTTATTTAATCTGGGATTAAATGTGTTCAGTAGAGAAAGAATGCGATTAATTTGGAATTAATCGGAAAATAAATTTAATAGTTAATTTAATTTTTCTATTTAATTATTCAAATGGGCTAAAATTAATATATCAGATATATTAAAATGAATTGGATTTCTTTACGAGATTAAAGTCGGACTTTAATACGAACGAACGAATTAATTTAGAATTAGTTCGTGAATGACGTTCGTAAAATATTTGCGAGCCATCGTTATTTTATTAAATTAGATTTAATTATTTAGCGACGAAGGTTCGTTTGATCGGATTTTAAACGGAACGAGCCGCGGCAAATGTTCGTAGACATATTTTGAATTCGAATTCAAATATTGGAGCCCAAGTGTGCTAGGTGTTCCTGTTGGATAATATGACCCATAGCGTCACTATTTGAAAGATCATGTGTTGTTGTAGCAAATTAACTATGTAATAAGGAAATTGCCTCTCATCTTTGTGATTAGATTACATAGATCCTTAAATGAAGAGAGGTTTCCCTATATGAATTGTTCCTGGATGAGATGCTATGAGACAGTATCAGTCTCCACGACAGGATTAATCATAAAATCCCTAGCGTAGTACTCTTATCGAGACCCCCCTGGACATCGATAATGCGGAATAGGCTCACTATTGCACTCGTGCGCGTTGTAAAGGCAAACAACGACATAGGAAATTGCACTCTCATTTGTGATAGAGAACCATTATGCATGAGAGATAGGACCGGTCGTGTTTCACCAGATGATGAGAGAGTCATCAGTCCACCACGGGAATCATTAAAATCCCTAGCCGTAGTATTAGACTGGACATCGATAATGCGGAATTATTCTTAGTGCGATGTTCACGATGGTATGATAGACCCTTCGGAATCCATTGGTATTATGACTATGTGTCTATGGGAGGCCGAAATCAAGGTAGGTGTGTATAGTCTTAACCTGAGACTTGCATCGCTGATACTTACGATAATCGATAAACTTTGGTTTTGGTGGTTGGGGACCCTGACCAGGTTCTGTGTCTACCACTTCTGGGTTTATCAGAGAATCGTAGAGTATTGGGTGTGATGTCGAGACGGAAGTATCACTCCAGTCATATTGGAGATGATGTCACGCAGGATACGGTATTAGTGCTCTTAGTGATGGCGCATCCAATCGTGATATTATGACCAGGTCATGAATATCCGATTATAGAGACTAGTTACCAGACATCCGATATGTGTTTCGGACGGGGTAGACACTTATCCAGCCCCAGCCCTAACACGTGACTATCCGATACTGGGCCGATACGCACAATACTACGGTATACTACGCTTGATATAGATCCTTATTCCTGTAAGGATGTTTCCGGAGAATTGGATAGACATGGTGCTTTGCTAGAAGCCAACCTTATCTTGTAAATCGGTATAAACGTAGTACGAGGTACTTACGTGTTCGGACAGTCCGATGACCGATTTGACTGCCAATATATCCGGGGATCTCATGGGTCGCTTCCCAAAGATTCACCGATGACGTATGACTCGCACTTATATTAATCTGGGATTAATTAGATGAGAGAGAAAATTAATCTGGGATTAATTGCGGAGATATTTTATCTAGGATAAAATAACGATTAAAGAGAGAGAAATATTAATTTGGAATTAATCGAGGAATTAATATATTTGATATATTAATCGAAATTGGATTTCGACGCGGAATTAAAATTAGATTTTAATTCGGGCGAACGAATTAATTTAGAATTAATTCGTTAGCGACGTGAATAGTGATTTCGCTTGGCGTAATCGTTTAATTACGAAGCAACGGAAAATTCGTTAATTTGGAATTAACGAACCCGAGCCCGAGATTTTTACGAGCGCATTCGTATTTAGAATTCGAGTGCGGCACGTCAAATCAAGCGTCAAATCACTAGTCGCATCTAGCGTCACATCAAGCGTCAAATCATGTCACTTTGAGTGATGTGACAATTGATTGGATTGATTGATTGATGTGACAAAAGGTGATGTGACTTGATGTGACAAAAAGGTGATGTGTGTGGTTGACATTAAAGCAAATTGCTTTGAAATGAATTTCAAATGAAATTCATTTGGCATTTGATGCATTAAAGCAAAGCCAAAACCGAAATTGGAGTATATACACAACACTTTTCATTTTCCTCCCTCTCTCTCCTCTTCTTCTCCTCTTTTCACTCTCGGTTTTGTTGTTCTTCAAAGGCAGTGACTGCCGAATTTCAACAACAAAATCAAGGGAAGCAAGTGTGTTTTGTGGCAAAACAAGAGTGCTAGCACACTCCGGGATCATGCCAAGGTGATAAGGGAAGTTTACCCATGAGCCGGGAAGCCATTCGGTGAAGCTTGGAGCTTCAAAACTTGAAGTGAAGGGGCGAAATACACTATTCACAGCAACTTACTGCCTTGATAAAGTGTGCAGATTTTTTGTTTTTGTCGCCCAAATCGTCGCTCAACCGCTCGATGTAAGTATTCCGCACTTCCGTCGTTGTATTCACTTGATATTCATGCTTGAGTTTTGATCTTGGGACCTTGAAAAAACTCCAACAATGGCATCATGAGCTTAGGTTAAAAGCATGAAAAGTTAGGGATAAAATTTGGGCAAACTTGATTGTGAGCATGATAAATGAAATTGGATGGATTTGTATGCTTAATTGTGTTTGTATTGATGATTGATTATGTCAATTTGAAGAAAATTTGATTGGATCATTTTTTCCCCAAATGTTCCTCTTGGCCGAAAATGATATGCATTTTATGTCTTGGGATTTTTTGATTTTTGACAATTGGAAGTGTTGGAAATCATTCGGGATGATGATTTAACGTCGATTGCGGAATCAATTGGATTGAATTCGATTTGGACGAAAAATCCCCAAATTGCCAAGTATGTCATGAAACTTTAAATTGGGAAAAATGAAATTGAGCATGCAATTATGAAATTGGATGATTAAGTATGCTTAATACATGTTTAATTGATGATTGGTTGGATCAATTTGATTAAATATTGTTTAGAACAAATTTCCCCAATTTTGAATGTATGTCATGAAACTTTAAATTGGGAAAAATGAAATTGAGCATGCAATTATGAAATGGATGATTAAGTATGCTTAATACATGTTTAATTGATGATTGGTTGGATCAATTGATTAAATATGTTTAGAACAAATTTCCCCAATTTTGAATGTATGTCATGAAACTTTAAATTGGGAAAAATGAAATTGAGCATGCAATTATGAAATTGGATTGATTAATATTAATTGTTAATTGATAGAAACAAATTTCCCCAATTTTGATGTGTTGGCCGAATAGGAATATGCCCTAAATCTTGGTAATTTTGTTTCGTTGATCATTGGATGACTTGAAACGATGAGAGTATGTTGATTTGATGTCGAATTGGTTTTAATTGGATTGAAACAAATCGGACATGTAATTAACCTTATTGCCAAGAATAAAGTAAAGCATGTAATGAGTTTGATTTTAATCTTAACGTGTTAGACATGTGATGATGAAATTGAGCATGATTAATTAGCCTAATTTGTGTTTTGGAAATAATAGTTTAGGTGATTAATCATGATATACACTTTAGGTAATTAAATTGCGAGATTGGATTTGTGTAATTTAATTAATAGGGCTATTTTGGAAATTAAGCTTGAATTGTTGTAAATGGGCTTATTGGGCTTTGTTGTACAAAGTTAGGTTTAGGCAAAATTGGTTGGATCCAATTAGGCCCAAAACCGCTACCATAAAGCCCAAATGCGACTTATGGACCTTTAAAGTTTAATTGGGCCTAATGGGCCAAGATTGATTTCTAGGCTTATGGGGTAACTCCCGGATTGGACTTTGGTTATTCGGTTTGACACGAATTGACCAAAAGTCCACGCCTTAAGAAATTAATTAAAAGCCCATTAGACTTTAATTAAACTAATATTGGATATTCATCGGGCTTTGAGACCCGAAACGATTAATTTGGAATTTAAGTCGTAAGGTTCGTAAATAAAGTGTAAGATTTAATTTGGAATTAAATAATTGGATTAGTATTAAATACATATTAAATTAGATTTAATTATGTAGTTTAATTTAATTCGAGAATTCGTACTTTAAGTACTTGTTCGCAAAAACGAGTTTGACTCGAACAAAATCAAATCGTTGTTTGAACATTGGATGATCACTAATAATCAGATTAATTAATTGGATTAGATTGATTGATAACATGCTTGAGTGAATACATGGTTGCGATGCATGAATAATGTATATCGGATGGATATTAGTCGGGTGGGGCAATTTTGGAAATTGTAATAAATTTGATTTATAAATTGGACCTGCGTGTCCAGCCTTATCACCTTCGTTCTCTTTGTATTCTCTTCTCACCTATTCCCCTCTATGTATATGAGGTTTCTTTAGAAGTGTAGTGTAACGGGTAGAAGTAAATACAAGTGCTAGCTTTGGAGAGAGAAAATGAGAGATTTGATCTAGGATCAATGTAAAGTATCCATCCGCATATCATTATTATTTATTTTCATACTCGCTTTATTATGTATTTAGAATGCATGTCTAAGGGTGTATGATGATGAGACCTAACAAAGATAATTAAATTGGTAGCCAATTTGCACGCGAAAAACCCTCGTTTTATATTAAGCGATTATCCTTCCATTGAATGATTCTTGTTCAAGATCTGATTGGCATTGGTTTGTTGGCCAAAGTCAAGACCTTGTCAATTGGATGTATTTGAATCATGAGAGTTTTGTTCCACATCGGTGTCTAGTCCAAGTTGTGATTTGTTGGCCAAAGTCAAGATCACTTCTTGTCCAAAGACATTGATTACGAAACTTTCCTTGTCAATGGGTCCCGCTTAACTGGAGTCATTAGGTTTGTTGTGCCAAAGCCAAGGCCTAGATGATTCGGAGGATAAGGTTAGAAAATGTATTAGATACATTGGCATATGTAATATGTTTAGGACTTGGATGTCCACCTAACCGGATCTGGGAATTGGATTGGATCCAATTGATCTGTGAGATCTACCTGGTAAGTAGCATACAGCTTGTTGGCCAAAGTCAAGGTTGTATGTTATTTAACAGGATCCTAGCCCACTAGGAAACACGGTTTCCCGAGTACTCCACAGAGGGTTAGAGGCTCGACGAAAAATAGTGGGAGGCAAGTATTGAATTTGCAACATTCGTTCAATCACTCGCTAAACACGCTCATTTATATTTTTCTCGTCACATTAATTAAATGTTAGTTGGACTAATATTTAAATTGTTGTTTTTAATAAACAGTTGGACTGTATTATAGTTGATTATATATAATTGGATTATATTAATCAATATATTTGAATTAATTAATTTCAGTTTACAGTTGATTTTATAATTGGATTATAGTAATCAATGTAATTGAGGTTAATTAATTTAAATTATATTTGATTATATAGTTGGACTATTATAATCATTATAATAAATAGTACCACTAATCGTTGATTAAATAGTTGGACTATTGTAATCAAGATAAAATTGAAAAGTTGGATATTTAAAATATAATCTTGGATTAAAATATTTTAAATGATTTAATTTTCAAATCGGGAATAATTTCAAGATGGTCTTGGAAATTAATAAGTTATTTTATTTGATAAAATAATGATTTATGCCTAAAGCCTGGAGTTAAGCGAATAAGTGGAATATGAAATTTGGAATATTCATATAATGATAACTTTAGCGCTTAATCCAATAAGCTTGTCGTAGTATACTCCCTTATTTCTGTAAGAGAATTATGGATTAGGTCTTCTAGGAAGATAATAGGACAAATCCTAAGAAGGAATTGAAGACGAGCAAGGCTCTTACTTCAAATATGTTTGTCATAATTATGTTCACAACTAGTATTGAAATTGGATTTTAAATACTTAGTGTGATACATAAATATGTACTGTTGTGCAGAATCTGCTTTAAGCAGGATACTGACTTCAGATGAGATTACTCTGCGAATTGAAAACGGGACGATAGTCGCTGTTTTAACCGTAGATACCTAACTTTAGGAATTACCTTGGGTATGTACTTAAATTAGGGAACTGTTATAATGTAACTAGTTTGACTAGAAACATTATCTTTATATCAGTGTATAACCCGCTGCGGGTGTACCTTTATATTCTAGAACACTAAAGTGTTTTATTATATAAAGATGATATTGAGATAAACACATTAGATGTGAATAACAGAATTTATATTTTGAATATAAATAATATCTCAAATATATAACATGACAAATAAATAGCTCAAACTGATTTGATCAATTAAGAAACTTAATTGTGGCATAGTTGTCAGGGACACTACTAAACAAGAATCGTATATCCGCACTTTTGAAGAGCGGGTACTAGGACTGATTTGATTCTATTCAAATAAAGTCTACGAATCTAGTTTATTAAGCAAAGTGCTTAAAACACCTTTACTCGGTAAAAGTGAAAATGCCACCGATCTGTTAGCCCTAGTTCATAGTGAAGCAAGTGGGCCCGTGTCTAGCTAGGCTAGAGGTGGATATGAATATTACGTGACCTATACGGATGTTGCATCACGTAATGGTTGTGTGTTTCTTTTGAAGAACACAAATCGAAAACTTTTATAGTTTCGACACGGAATAAACAAACAGATCGGTTATAGTATTACACCATCACGGTAAGACCGTAATGAAAATACTTAAGCAGTAAGTTTCTCGTATACTTGAAAGAGTATAGTATTCTTTCAATGAGGACTCCTCTCGGAACACGTCATTTTGACGGTGTGTCCGAAAAGGATTAACCGAATTTTGTTAGACATAATAAGGTTAATCACGAGTCGCTTAGAGCTACCATTTCCTTCAACAGATAAGCTTTAAACAGTGCAAGAACTTATTTTGAATAAGGTTCCATAATAATCTGTTTGACAGATATCATATTAGATTTGAACGGGAAAGAAACCGGGTTTCTCATTCCTGACTGTTTGGGTATGCTTGGCATATGTTTGGATGATACCAAACTAAAACCCAATATAATAAGTGCCAATTGTAGGTCATCCTAGGGATACCATAAGTATTGTACTTATACACCTCACAAGAGAATAATTAGATTGTTGCTCACCACGCGGTTTTCCTAAGAGGAATACTGATATGCGGTGGTGGTGGTAAGTGGGAGGATAGTATAACTCGATGAAAATCGGAGTAATATTGTTCAAGGCATTGAATCTTAATGGAACAAATATAGTTGATCAAGGATAAAACTATACCATTAATCTTCGAATACACGAGAACTAAGGAAGTGATACAAGGTATCGACTCCCTATTATGACAAAGTGTCATGAATCCGAAATGGATTCCATGTATATCAACAAGTTTGGAGACTAGTTGATGTACCACAAGGCATTGTGCCTATTGGTACTATAAGTCTTCAAGGAAGACGTACATGGATAGCAACATACCAACGTATAAAGCTAGGCTTTTAACGGAAAGGTATCGTTATCGACATTGTGTTGATTACGATTCAACCTTTTACCTGTTGCCACGGTAAATCCATTTGGATAATGCTTGCTGATACGAGCATTAGTTCTTGGAATTATCATTTTGATGTAATCATAATGGTGTATGATTTAATTCAAAACGAAAATAATTCTTTTGTATATAAGGAGGTTAGTGGGAGCGCACTGACAGTGGCTGTCCTATAAAATAATGATAATACGTCATTTCTTGGAAATGATATTCCCATAAAATAAATGTCGGGGAAAGCTTGGCTTTCGAAATACTCTCCGTGGAACCGTACATTGAAAAATGTACAAAACCTGGTGTATCATACGCTTTGAGCATATGGATTCACAAACAGGCTAATCCGAGTGATAGTCACTGGATTGATGTTAGGAACATCCGTTAGTTTCTTAGAGAACTAAGGATGCTGTCTTAGTCTATGGAGAAGGAAAACTTGAAGTGACTGGGATCACTGTAGCAAGTTTCCTATAACCGATAAAGACGGCTAAAGGTCGCAAACGGTACTATACAGTTTGGATAACGGGACAGTGAGCTGGAAATCTTCCAAGCAAGATACTGTTACCGCATAAACAACAAATACGGATAATTGCTGCAGCTGAGGCAGCAAAAGAAGCCATTTGGATCGAACATAAATCTAATTAGATTAGATATAGTTCTGTTAGCAGCTGAACTAGGCGTCAGCACAGGCTGAGGAATTAAAGGTCTCATCGACGATCCAGATATATACTTCTATATCATCTGATTCGTTCGGATCGTACATCGTGGCGATGTGATGATCGTGTAAATCGCGTCAGACGATGATTAAACAAATCCGCTGACGAAAACCTTTCCTCAGCAATTTGAGCGAACCTTACATAGTTCAAGTGTTGGAACACTTGAGTGACTCGCTACGTGCCAAGTGGGAGATTGTTGGATAATATGACCCATAGCGTCACTATTTGCACAGATCATTGTGTTTTGTAGCAAATTAACTATGTAATAAGGAAATTGCACTCTCATCATTTGTGATTAGATTACCATAGATATATAAATGAAGAGAGGTCCCTATGATTAGTTCCTGGATTGAGATGATATGAGACAGTATCAGTCCACGAAGGATTAATCATTAAATATCCCTAGCCGTAGTATTATCGAGACTGGACATCGATAATGCGGAATAGGCTAGTATTGCACTTGTGCGCGTTGTGAGGGCACAACGGCATAGTTCTCATATATATAAGTGTTGGAGACTTATGCAAGTGCGATAGGAGGTCGTGTTTCACCGATGGTACGGGAAACAGCTTCGCTCTGGATAGACCCTTCGGAATCCCATTGGTATTATGACTATGTGTCTATGGGAGGCCGAAATCAAGGTAGGTGTGTATAGTCTTAACCTGAGACTTGCATCGCTGATACTTACGATAATCGATAAACTTTGGTTTTGGTGGTTGGGGACCCTGACCAGGTTCTGTGTCTACCACTTCTGGGTTTATCAGAGAATCGTAGAGTATTGGGTGTGATGTCGAGACGGAAGTATCACTCCAGTCATATTGGAGATGATGTCACGCAGGATACGGTATTAGTGCTCTTAAGTGATGCGCATCCAATCGTGATATTATGACCAGGTCATGAATATCCGATTATAGAGACTAGTTACCAGACATCCGATATGTGTTTCGGACGGGGTAGACACTTATCCAGCCCCAGCCCTAACACGTGACTATCCGATACTGGGCCGATACGCACAATACTACGGTATACTACGCTTGATATAGATCCTTATTCCTGTAAGGATGTTTCCGGAGAATTGGATAGACATGGTGCTTTGCTAGAAGCCAACCTTATCTTGTAAATCGGTATAAACGTAGTACGAGGTACTTACGTGTTCGGACAGTCCGATGACCGATTTGACTGCCAATATATCCGGGGATCTCATGGGTCGCTTCCCAAAGATTCACCGATGACGTATGACTCGCACTTATATTAATCTGGGATTAATTAGATGAGAGAGAAAATTAATCTGGGATTAATTGCGGAGATATTTTATCTAGGATAAAATAACGATTAAAGAGAGAGAAATATTAATTTGGAATTAATCGAGGAATTAATATATTTGATATATTAATCGAAATTGGATTTCGACGCGGAATTAAAATTAGATTTTAATTCGGGCGAACGAATTAATTTAGAATTAATTCGTTAGCGACGTGAATAGTGATTTCGCTTGGCGTAATCGTTTAATTACGACGCAACGGAAAATTCGTTAATTTGGAATTAGCGAACCCGAGCCCGAGATTTTTACGAGCGCATTCGTATTTAGAATTCGAGTGCGGCACGTCAAATCAAGCGTCAAATCGCTAGTCGCATCTAGCGTCACATCAAGCGTCAAATCATGTCACTTTGAGTGATGTGACAATTGATTGGATTGATTGATTGATGTGACAAAAGGTGATGTGACTTGATGTGACAAAAAGGTGATGTGTGTACTTGACATAAAGCAAATTGCTTTGAAATGAATTTCAAATGAAATTCATTTGGCATTTGATGCTTAAAGCAAAGCCAAAACCGAAATTGGAGTATATACACAACACTTTTCATTTTCCCTCCTCTCTCTCCTCTTCTTCTCCTCTCTTTCACTCTCGGTTTTGTTGTTCTTCAAAGGCAGTGGACTGCCGAATTTCAACCAACAAAATCAAGGGAAGCAAGTGTGTTTTGTGGCAAAACAAGAGTGCTAGCACACTCCGGGATCATGCCAAGGTGATAAGGGAAGTTTACCCATGAGCCGGGAAGCCATTCGGTGAAGCTTGGAGCTTCAAAACTTGAAGTGAAGGGGCGAAATACACTATTCACAGCAACTTACTGTCTTGATAAAGTGTGCAGATTTTTTGTTTTTGTCGCCCAAATCGTCGCTCAACCGCTCGATGTAAGTATTCCGCACTTCCGTCGTTGTATTCACTTGATATTCATGCTTGAGTTTTGATCTTGGGACCTTGAAAAAACTCCAACAGTTCCCACCACACAACTACCTTGTTTTGCTTTTTGAATACCATTTACCAATATCTACCTTGTTTAGGGTAAAAGGTGAAATGGTTTTCACCTAAAGGTAAATAACAAAAAGACATCTCAAGATTTGTAAACACTTAACAAAATCAAAAACCACAAAACCCTAAAGCTCAAGGCTTGGCCGAATTTGAGACTCCTCTTATCTCTTTGATTTATTTTCAAATCAACAAAAGCTAGCACTTTGGAAGTGAACAAATGTGATAGGGAAACTACTCAAAAGCTTGGAATCATCCAAAAGCTTGGATCTTGGAGATCTTGAATCTCAAAAAAAAATTTAAAGCTCTATCACTCACTGTAAGTCTATTCCGCACCTTATAATGATCATATCTATTGTTATTCATGCTTATTAGATCCTATGAATGTTCTAGGAACACTAACACCCCAAGTGTTGGAAACACTCAATAAAGCTTGGAGCTTCCATGGAAATCAAAGAAAAGTCTTCAAATCATCCAAATCAATGTAAGTCTTCCACAACTTATTTTTGATTTTTCATACTATTATCTTGTTTAGTGATCTTGTGGCATGTCTTAGAGACTAACAAGGAGCTCTCAGCCCTACAAATTATGTATAGCCCATCAATAAAATCAAATGGTTTCCATCGTATCTGAGTTGGTGTAGTAGAAATGATGTGATCCCGAATGAGCTCGGTTTGTTGGGCTAAGTTAACTTGAAGTTGTGGCTGATTGCATGACTTGGTCAGATTAATATATTTGGACCATTTTGGTGGATTTGGACGATTCCTTGGGTTCTGGAGTTTGTTCCATGCATGAGACTTTATGTGAAGGCTTTATTAGGGCTAAGGCATGATTGGAATGGGTCTTGGATGTGCATGGGCTTCCTTAATTGATTTTAGGCTTAATTCCCGAATGGTGCATTAGTAGTAGTGGGATTTGCGTTGTCTTTGTATTTTGGCCGTAAATTTCTCATCTGATGTCTGATTTTGGTGATTCAAGTTGCATTGTAAAGGTGACTCATGGATCTAAAACTTTGTAGTTTACGTCAAACTCCAAATTGGAATCCTTCATAGTCCAAATGTAAGTTATCCCTACAGATTTTGTGTTATATATTTTTAAAGGTTATGTATTATTTAAGTGATATGCTGAACTTTAATTAAATTATAAAGCCCATGTACAAACATTTGATGGATTTTAAGTGTTATTGGGTTTATTTTGCTAGGGTTTTATTATGTTTAAGTAGAATTAGGGTTAGCCACCTATTTAAATGGGCATTATTCATTATACTTGAGACTTGAGTAACCCTCAATTTATTGACTTTGGCTTATCAAAGGGTTGATAACCTTTTGTGCTGTCCCCTTAGCACTCTAGGTTTCTGTTGCTTGCTCTTCAGAGGTTTAAAGTTTTGATTCCGTTTTGCCTTGGCTTTCTTGGGAACGATCTCAATCTTTTGCTTAGCTTGTTTCAGACAGGTTCTCATTAAGAACTACTTGATTTGTCAAATAATTCACCAGATTTACATGCGCATGCATTAGAGGCTTCAATGGTTCATGTGTTATAGAAAGTTTTGTCATATATAACTGATAGCAGTAAATATATGCATATTTAACACCTATTTATTTACTGAATTGCTAATCATTTAAAGTTATTTTTATCATTTATTTGTGTGTTTTGTAGCTTCGGGGCAAATAAAGACAAATTAGAATCTTTAAACAAAATAAGGTAACAAAATTAGAAAAAATGTAATATTTTAGAACCATATACACAAAGCTAGCATCCAGGCACTAGCACGGAGTATCGTGATGTCACTCAAGAAGAATTTAATCTAGAAAATTTAGAACCATTCATGTAACATCTCCCACTTGGAGACTCTACCGGCATGAAATAGTGTAATGATCGGTAGTCTCTACTACTATTATATTTTAGTACTGTTACATTACAAGATGAAGATAACATAATATAAATTATGTTGGGACCCATATACATTCATGGAAATGAATTTGGAGATAGTCGGTAAATTTCTCGAAATTCTAATACAAAACTGTATAATATTCCACTCTAGACTTTCGGGTTCTCATATGAACTCTAATTTTTATGAATTGTATATCAATGGAAAGATAAGATCGAGACCTACAACTTTCACATTGAATATTTTTCTAAATTCGGACTAGAAATAAGTTGGTTTGTGTAATAATTTTGTTATGGAAGTGTTGGTGGTGCTTTTAGTGTAAAGATGGACTTTAAGAAACAAACACAAAATTCAAGAAAACGGACCCGCGTCGCGATGCCTAAAGTGTTCGCGTCATAATGAGAGTTGAATATTTTTGACTATGTTTCTAGAATTAGGTGCGTCGTGATGCGCCAGGTTCGGTGTTGCGACATGAAGACTAGAACTTCCCAAATCATTTTTAAACCAGTCTGGTTTCACCCTAACATGTAAGAGACCACCCTAAGAGTCTCGTATAAGCTCATACACATATATTACATCTTGATATAAGTATGATACCTATCAGAGTGATATCAACCACTTAAATTAGTAAATTTAGCCTGATTCCGTAGTACATTTCTTAGTCTATTTCTAATCTAGTTTATCAAATATAGATCCTCGCAGGAATCATAATTTTCTTCGGCGGAGTAATTGGTGTTAGTCAGATTCTAAACTTGTGAATGGACTTTTCTTTTTAAGTCTATTTTATTTATATGTTTGATGACAGACTTACTTTTTTTTAAAAAAAAAAATACTTAGGGCATCAGCCAATTTCACTACCAGTTATATTTTGTTTGGCATGTTTTGAGAAATGATTTAGAAAAGAAATATTTTCAAAATACGAGTTTTATGTTTTCGAGGCACATGGGAAAAACCCACCTAAGTATGTAACTTGGTATAGATATGGAATTGACGGATGACATATGCGCATGTAAAGGACTTGAGGGAAAGCGATACGTAATGTCCCAGATCCTAGTTCAGGACTAGGGATGACAATGCTTCTAGATCCTAGTTTCAGAGCTTGAAGGGTAGCATAGATATGCACCCCTAGTTCTAGTTCAGTGGCTTGGAGGACGGCGATATGTAACGCCCCAAGACCACTAGTTTCAGGGGCAGAAGTGGCATACTTTGGGGGGCGATACGTAACTCCCCAAATCATGGATTTGCATTCTTGGCTCTAGTTAGGCGTATGGGGGATGGTAATACATAATGCCCCCATACGTCAGGTTTTTAGAGATAGAGATCAGTTTTCAAACAAGTTCCAGTAAAAGCTTTTCTAGAAATAAAGTTTTCAGAAAAAGAAGTTTATAAGAGATTTCTAGAAAAATGGATTTTAGAAGAGTTTTTCAGAAAGAAAGAGTTGATTTCAGCTTATAGAAGAAATTTTCAGAATAGATGAATTTATGATAAGTTGGAATTCAGAACCACATGTTTTCAAAAGCGTTTCAGCATTTATTTATAAAATGTCCAATCACTTAGATCGTACAATGATCTAAACCCCCCACTCCCAGTATTTTATTTTACAGGTTCTTGGAGGACGAGCTCGGGGGGATGGATACTGATGGCAGTCACTAGGAAGTTGGTCTACCAGATTGAATCAGAATACAGTCTAAACAGTGTCAGAGAAAGTCATGTAGCATATAGTTTGATTAGTAAAGAATTTGCATGTAAGAGTTACATATGTATATTATTAAAGTTGGGATGTATAATGAATTCGAGTATTTAGTCAAAAAAGCGTTATACATTCATGTTGTTGAGTTGGGGCAATGGTCCATATGCATGAGGAAGTCATTTGAGATTAGTTCAGTTAAGGTGATTACAAACATATAGTCAGAGGCTCAAGGGAATAGTACAGCCTATTCCCTACCGGTAGAATCTCCTGGATTGGGGATGTTATAAATAATTTGACCTATTCCCTTGAGCCTCTGACTTTCTGACCATGAACATCACTACCAATAACATCTCAAACATAAACTCATGCATAGGGACCACAACCCAACTCAACAACATAAAAATGCATTTTTATACTCATAACTGTGTTCATAATAATGCTTCACTTTACAACTCATTTAATGGACATTTTTAACATAATATAATGACTTATGCACTACTAATATATGCATGTAACTTTACTTTGACTCTGATTGTGCTAAAATTCTGACTTGACTTGGTGATCCCAAAACACCCTAGTGACTGCCATCAGTATCCATTCTCTCAAGCTCATCATTTGAGTAAACCTGTAAAAAAAATGTTGGGAATGTGGGGGTTAGATCATTTGAACGACCTCGTGGGTGAACAGTTTAAAACATAAACTAAAAAACTTTATGAAAAATTCATTATTCTGAAATCGAAATGATCTCAAGAAAGCTAATCTTTTATGAAAATTCTCGCTTATTTGAAAACAAATTTTTTTATGTGAAACTTTACTGGAAAACTTTTCTATCTATAAAACTCTGAGATTCTCATAAAACTGTTTCTTTTGAAAAATCTTTCATAATATTATCTTTTTTGAAAATCATGTCTCTGATAATCTATAGAAAACTTGATGTATGGGGGCGTTATGTATCGCCTCTCCCATACGCATATAAAATATGTAGAAAACCTTATGCATGGGGCATTACGTTTCGTCGTCCTCCCATACGCCTATCTAGTGGTCTTAGGATGTTACGTATCGTCGTTCCCCAAGCAACTGCACTATAGCAAAAAGTGCTGATCCATGCTATCATCCTGACCTGAATCTAAGGTATAGGGGTATTACGTAACGCCATCCCCCTAACCCTGAAAGTAGGATCTATGGACGTTATGTATCATCGTTCCCTTAGTCCTGCTCTACATGTGCATATGTTATATTCGTCAATTCCATAAGTCACATCTGATGTGGGTTTTTCCCTCGTGCCTTTAAAATTCTTAAGCATCATACTTGTAAAATAAAAAAATTATTAAAACATCCACATTCATAAACTAACTGAAATAAGTTTGGCTAACACCCTGATGTGCATAAAAGTAAGTCTCAAATCAAAACAAAAAATAAATATCAACTTGAAAAAGAAAAGTCCAGTAATAATTTTAGAATCTGGCTGGCATTACTTTACTTCGTCGAAAGAAATTACTGTTCCTAACGACAATCTATAATTGATAAACTTAATTAGTACATAAGTCATGAATTGTGCTTCAGAACTAGGCTAAGCTTTTCAATTCAACCAATTGTTATAACTATATGATGTATTTTACTTGTGACATGTCATAATGCGTATATATTTGTTGATATAAAACCTTTAGGGTGGCCCCTAACATCTTAGGATGAAATTGAAATGGGCTAAAATTGATATTGGAAAAGGGTTATACGTCTCGATGCAAGATGTTGCACGTCGCGACTCCCACTTAGTTAGACCTGAGGCAGAGAACCTCTGTTTGTTATGCGTCATGACACTAGATGTTGAGCATCGAGACGCTTATATAATCAGACCCGAGGCAGAGAGCATCTTCATTCTCTTCATCGTGATGCCCACATAGACAAAATATGTGCGACGCTTACTCATTTTTAGGGCTAAACATCAACCTTTCAACGATAATACCCAAAACAATCCCTAACACTCTCATCCAAGCTTCAACTCAACTTATCATAAATTCATTTCATATCCTCAATCAAACATAACTCGTTATCTTAATTCCCCAACACATCGATATATAATAGAAGAAAGGTTCTTATTTTACATTCCTTGAGTTATCAACTCCCATTCTTATACTATTATGAAATGCATAACTAGGCATAATGGCAACTTAATCAAAGCTAAAATGATAAAATGAATTCTAGGGTTATTCCATGTGTGAATTTGGGGAAAATGATTCATGCCATAAACTCAAGATTAGAGGGAGGAAGAGGAAAAAAGAAGCTTACTTGCATGAGAAAGGAGCTTAAGATCAACACCAATTACTTCCAAAGTAATGTGAGTTAAAGAAAAAGGGTGAAGCTTTTCTTCAAGCTTTCTACGTTTCTTCCAAAATTGAGAGGGATTGGTGAATAATGCATATTTTATAATTAGAAGGGTTTATTTATTGTTGCAAATGAGTGGTCAAAAATTTACCATATCACTCAATTCTAGACTTTTCCGAAAGTTACAGTAGCATCCATGAAAATCATGATTTTTGACAAATTTCTAATTCGAATTTGGAAAAATATCCAATGCGAAAGTTATAGGTCTCGATTTTAGATTTCTGACGATATAAAATTCATAAAAATTAGAGATTTTATGAAAACATTATAGCCAAAATAAAAAGGGTTATCTGGAGTAGAATCGAAGGTAAAATTCTAACATAGTAGTCATCGGAATTACCAGGGTGTATAATTCAGCACCATGACATCAATGTGCAACACCGTTGCATCAAAACCACTCAATGCCATGGTGCCAAGCATTAAAAAATCAAGACATATGTCTAGAAATCTCAATGCTGTGGTGCTAAGACCTCAGCTGTCAGTCTATGCCCTGTATTATAATTTTTCTATTTTAAGAGTCAGTATTTAAATGAAGAGGTATTTTAGGTTTAAAAGGAACGAAATTGGGGATAAATTTGGTCTCATTTGGAGGCCCAAAACCCTCTACAAATATAAGAGAGGGTGAAGAACATCAACTATCAAGAAGTAAAGAGAGGAACATAAAGATTGAAGGTTGGGGTTGACAACCATCAAACCTTAGTTTTCTATATCCTATTCTTTATTTTTTTATGCTTAAATTGCAAATGATGTTTCTTTGAAATCATTATTTCCATGGTATAAACTCTGTCATATGATTTTAATGGAATCCAATTTATAATTTTAATATGGTCGTTTGATATATCTTACTCTTCATGCTTCTTATTGCTTACTAATCAATAGGGTTGATTGGGTAACTATAATGAGATTTGAAATTGAATTATGTGTTTTTTAAAAGGAAAACTATAAGGAAAATGGAAGATGGATTTGTGTGTTTAGACTTAAATAATTCAACATATGATTTAGTTAATTAACTAAATTCCATGTTAGGGCATTAAAATAATTCCATGGTATGTGCAACCTCTAATTTGAACTCAAGCTTAATGAATTCGTCTGAATCTAATTGACGTAGGAATATAGTAAATTAGATTAGATGTATGTCTACTTGACTCTTGGAAGAGGTTTGTAGATAAATTCGTATTCTAAGTTAAAAATTACTTATAGCTGATCAATCAAAGAGACATGAGATAAATTTAAATGAATATTATGGGGAAGTTATGATCCTATAACTTCTTTTCTGTAGTTAATTTCATGCATTCAAGTTTGCTATATAATTGCTTTACCTTTAGATTAATTTTCACATTCTTATTGCTTTTCATAATTATTAGTGTAAATAAGATTATGGTTGAGATAATTTAGTAATTGATGAGAATAAAAATTTCTCATGGCATCGATGCATTTTATATTACTTGTGCAATACGTGCGCTTACGTAGAATTTATATATACATATAAGAATTCGATCAATCAAGTAGAGAATTATTTATTTCTGTTAATATTAGAGTAATCAATCTTAATCTTAATTGGGATAATAAAAAGTTAATTTTATTTATTGCTATTTTGATTATATGTTATTTATTTTTCTATATATATTTCTTTTTTTCGATGATCTAGGTTTCCAAACAAGTTTAAGGATCACTTCGTTGGCTTGATCAAACAATGGAGAACCTATCTATTTTGCAAAACCTAAGGAGTATCTCTATTCCTTTATTGCTTTAATTTTTATCACATTGAGCACAATTTTATTTTCATGTTTGGGGTGATTGATTGTTTTTTTATATGCTTTCGTGCTTGAATGTTTATTTATATTTTGTGTTACAAATTTTTGTTTTTGAGTTGTGTATTGGTTGGAATGATCACATGCCTAAGATATAGATTTGATCCAAAATAAAAAAATTTAGCACTTAAAAATGATAAATATTCGTTAATATCAGTGTTGAATTCTTAAGTTAAGTTTGTCTTGAGATGATTCTTTCATATTAAAACACTATTATCAATTATGTTTTAATTTTAACTTGAGATATGATATTAAGATAATTTGAATTGAGATAATTGGATTGAATGAATGACTGTTGACCTAGATGTCTTACTTGACATTAGTTACATAGGCCTTAGAGAATAACTAACTACAACTACTAATGTGTAAAGCCGCCAATGAGTGAGTTGATAATGTGTTTATGCATACTACAGTTGCATTCAAATAATACTCTATTGTGAGGAAAATGCTACTTTGGAGGATAATATGAATGGCTATTTAAAAAAAGAAAATGAAAATGAAAGGGTTTTTTTTTTTTTTTTTAATAATGGAAAATTAAGAAAAGAATGTCAAGATTGTTGATAATATGTTGGTTTAACCTATTCTATTTTAATTATCGAGATGAAAAATTATTAAGATTGATGATATAAGGGATACACTAGGATGAGATTGATTCACACACATACTATGAGAATCTTATTGAAATACATTTGATTTTTTTAGGAAAGTGGTGATTTTACAACATTTTTTTTTAAAAAAATTTGAGCCATTATCATTATATATTTTGACCTTTGAGGCATTTTTATGAGAATCTAACCATGTTTTCTTTTGTTTTATGTTGTCCAATCTTATTTTTATATGATTATGTGTTTGTTATGACGTTTGTGAGTATCACCGCTGTAAACTCTCGTGAGACTACACTCTACAGCCTATGGGGTTTAAAAAGCTTATTGAATATGCTAAATATAACTCCGATCCTTATGAAAGTGACTTAGTTAATTTTAATTCTATTTATTTACTTTTTGTTATCTTCATTTTGCTCGAGAGTAGCAAATATTTATGTTTGGGTGTGTAATTAATGGTAAATATATGCATATTTACTGCCAAGAAAAAGGTCACTACATGCAAACCAAGTCCTAATATGATATTTTAAAGCTTAAACTTCTAGCCTTTAATGTTCAACTGAGCAAGCCTATAAAACTAGAAATAGTAACCCAAGTTCTATATAATCCTAAATGGAATAAGACAATGAAGAGTGAGTACAATGCCCTATGAACAATGTAACCTAGACACTGGTTTAAGGTGAGTCAGCGTCAAATGTGGTTGGTGAAAAATAAAACTTTAGGATTGAATCCAATCCATAAGCTTTTGTTAACAAGTATAAAAGCAATGTTAGTTGTCAAATATTTTAATCAGACATCTGGGGCAGATTATTTCGAAACTTTCAGTCCATTGGTTAAATAATTAATAGTTAAGGTAGTTTTGAGTTTTACTATTATGAAAATATGGAAATTTAGGCAAATTGATATATGTTAGTTCATGTTTGGGTTCTAACGAAATTTGGCAGTAGGTTCTCCTACATAATGCATTCATATTTCCGTACGAAAAAAATCTTTCAGTGAGTTTTCATTCGAGGTGTGTTCGAGAATATGTTTGAACATGTTTTATAGAACAGTGAGTGTTCAACTTGTGTTTGATGAGTGTTCGAATGAAATTACAGGAATGGGTTATTTTGGACGAATTTTTGAGCTAGTTTTCCACAAGCAAAATTCTACTTTTACTCTACCTATATAAAAAAAACATGGAGTCACCTTATCAAAGTTGGAAACCCGTTATTCAGAGCTAATTTTTAACTTGCTTGACAATTAATCTTGAAGACTTTATTGTTCTTTTTGCCTTATTTATTTTCGTGAGATTCCTTAATTGACCATCAACACATAATCCAATTTCTTAAGCCCCAAAGTTCTTTAGGAGGAAGATTCTGGTATTGCGAATTCGAAGGGTTAATTCACTCAAAGACTTTACAGGTTCTAAAGAAGGCTGCTTGGTGCAGGCTCAAGAAGTTCCTCGAGTTATTACAGTATGAAGGTATTTAAGTCGTTAGTGTTGCTAGCATATGTCTTATACCATCGCAGTAAGTTTTTCTCTTATAATGGATTTGGCTGGTGGCCTATATACCTATAGTGGTTTTTCACTCGCGTTGATTTTTCTTACTGCTTTGATATACATTTTTATTCATATTGTTTACACTTAAGAGTGCATGTTTTTAATCTATAGAAACAACAATTAGGACCTGTCTTAAATTATTGTGTATAATTCCGCATAGGGTCAAAACCTATGACAAAAATAAATTTTCAATTGGTATCAGTGTCTGACTGCGATCTTTCACTGCTTTATATATGGATAGAAGTCAACCCTTAAACTGTCCCCTATTCTTTGATGGGATAGAGTACCCTTACTGTAAAGTTCGCATGAGAGCTTTCCTCAAATCCTTAGATGAAAAGGGTGAAGATTTCAGTAAAGCATGGGCATAAATCTCTCGTGGTTATGGTTGATGATGTGTCTTCCCCTAAGGATAAATTGGCTTGGACAATCGAGGAGTTTGATACTAGTAATAGAAACAACGAGGCAATTAATGTCATTCATGCTATCATTTGATCCGTTGAGTTTCGAAGAATATCAATGTGTGAGATAGCTAAGGATGCATGAGACATCCTTGGCTATCATTTGCTCCGTTGAGTTTTGAAGAATATCAATGTGTGAGATAGCCAAGGATGTATGGGACATCCTTTAGATTTTGCATAAGAACACATTGTCAGTTAAGAATAAAAGACTCCAAGAGCTTGCCACTTCGTTGGAAGTCGCTAGGATGAAAGATGATGAGACTTTTGTGTTAGTGTTCCTAGAACATGCCAAGGATCTAATAAGCATGGAAACAAGTGATTAAGATCATTATAAGTTGCGTAATATACTTACAATGAACGAATTTAAGCTTTTAAAATTTTGAGAAGATGATCTGCAAGATCCAATGTTTGTAGATTCCAAGCTTTGAGTTAGTTTCCCTATCACCTTTGTTGACTTGTACAAGTGCTAGCTTTGTTGATTTGAAACAAAATCCAAAGAGAGGTGGAAGAGAAGCTCACGCCCAAGCCATGTGTGCTAGGGTTTGTTTTGGTACAAAGTGTTACCAAAAGAGAGAGAGAGAGTTTGTTTTGGTAAAAGGCTTTTACCCATTTCACCTAAACTTTATAGTTGGGTAAATGGTTTTACCAAAACCATTACAAGGTGGTTGAGTGGTAGGTGGCTTGAAATAAATGCCAACTACCACATGTGAAGTGTGCCCCACATTTGAATTCAAAATTCAAATGTCTCTATGAACATTTACCGCGGCTCGGTTCCGTTTAATTCGATTAAACGAACTTTCGTCGCTAAATAATTAAATCTAATTTAATTAAATAATGATACCTCGTAAATATATCACGAACATCGTTTTCGAATTAATTCTAAATTAATTCGTTCGTTTGTGTTAAAGTCCGACTTTAATTTCATAATGAAATCCAATTCATATTAATATATCCAATATATTAATTTTAGCCCATTCAAATAAATTAAATAGAAAAATCAAATTTAACTATTAAATTTATTTTATCGATTAATTCCAAATTAATCACGTTCTCTCTCTTACGAACACATTTAATCCCAAATTAAATAAAGCTTCAATTAATCCCAGATTAATTTTCTATCTCTTAATTAATCCCAGATTAATTCTAATCGAGTCAACTGTCATCAGTGAATCTTTGGGAAGCGACCCAAGAGAACTCTAGATATGTTGACAGTAAATCCGGTTATCGGACTACCCGATGAAGTGAGTACCTCGTACCACGTGCTTACCGATTTACAAGACATGGTTGGCTTCTAGCAAAGCACCGTGCCTACCCAATTCTCCAGAAATATTCTTACTAGAATATATAATCTATGTCAGGCGTAGAATACGTAGTATATCTCGTATTGTGATCCAGTATCTGATGTCACGTGCAAGGCCTGGGGCTGGATTAGTGTCTGCCTCATACGAATCACTTATCGGATATCAGCAACTAGTCTCTTTGAATCGGATAATCATGACTTTGTCATATTATCCCGATGGTTGCAACACAATAGAGAACTAGTTATGAATCCCTGCGTGATCATCATCTCCATATGTCTGTAGTGATACTTCCGTCTTGACATCACATCCAATACACTACGATTCTTAATAAACCCAATAGAGGCGTACACAGAACCTGTTAAAGCCCTGGACGACCAAAAGTAAAGTTTACCGATTGTCGCAAGTACTAGTGATGCAAGTCTAAGGTTAAAACCAAATACATCTACCCTGACGCGGACTCCCATAGACACATATACATACTAATAATGGGATTTCGCGGGGTCTATCCAGAGCGAAGCTGTTTTCCGTACCATCAGTAAAACACAACCTCCTATCACACTTGCATAAGTATCCTATACTTAAACATATGAGAACTATGCCGTTATGCCCTCACAACGTGCACAAGTGCAATACTAGTCTATTCCGTTTTATCGATGTTCAGTCTCGATAATACTACGACTAGGGATATTTAATGATTAAATCTTTATGGATTGATACAGTCTCATATCATCTCAATTCGGAACTAATCATATGGACTTTTACCATTTATATATCAAAGTAAATAAATAACGAAACGGTAAAATGGCAATTTCATGACTACATAGTTAATTTTGTACAAAAATACAATGTCTTTTACAAACAGTGACGCTATGGGTCATAAAAAATTTCTAACAATCTCCCACTGGGCCTATAGCAAGTCACTCAAGCATCTAACACCTGAACTATGTATATGTTTCTCAAACTTTTGCTGTGAAATAGATTTCGCCAGCGGATCTACAATGTTGTCATCTGATGCGACCTTCTCGATCTTCACATCGCCACGATGTATGATCTCACGAATCAGATGGAAACGTCGAAGAACATGCTTGGATCGTTGATGAGACCGATGTTCCTTAGCATGTGCTATAGCTCCGTTATTGTCACAATACAATGGAACGAGCTCAGCTGCTAACGGGACCACTCCTAATCCAATTAGGAATGTACGGATCCAAACTGCCTCTTTTGCTGCTTCAGCTGCAGTAATATACTCCGCTTCTGTTGTTGAATCGACAACAGTCTCTTGCTTGGAAGATTTCCACCTTACTGCTCTGTTGTTCAAAAAAAATATGTACCCGGATTGCGACTTAGAGTCATCTTTATCGGTTTGGAAACTTGCATCGGTATACCCAGTTACCTCAAGTTCTCAATCTCCATAGATTAAGAAAGCATCCTTAGTTCGTCTAAGATACTTAAGGATGTTCTTAACCGCCATCCAATGACCATCACCTGGATCTTCCTCATAGCGATTACACATGCTCAAAGCATACGAGACATCAGGTCGCGTACATATCATGGCATACATGATCGATCCGACTGCTGAGGCTAATGGTATCCGACTCATGTTGTTTCTCTCATCATGAGTTTTCGGACACATGAAATTAGATAGAGAGATGCCATGTGACACTGGCAACAGTCCCCTCTTGGACTGATCCATGTTGAATCTTTTCAATACTTTGTCAATGTACGTGCTCTAGGAGAGTCCAAGCAGCTTTCTAGATCTATCTCGGTATATCTTTATTCCTAGAATATAGGATGCTTCTCCCAGATCTTTCATGGATAATTTTAATGAAAGCCAAGCTTTCACCGATGTTAACATGGGAATATCATTGCCCATAAGCAATAAATCGTCAACATAAAGGACAATAAAAGTCAGTGCTCTCCCACAAACCTTCTTATATACACAAGGATCATCTTCGTTTTGAATGAAATCATATTCTTTTATGATGTCATCAAAACGTTGGTTCCATGACCGCGATGCTTGCTACTGTCCATAAATGGACCGATTTAACTTACAAACCTTGTTTGCAAGTTTAGGCACGGTAAAACCATCAAGCTATTGCATATAAACATCCTCCAAAAGGTTTATGTTAAGGAAAGAGATTTTAACGTCCACCTGCCATATCTCGTAATCGAAATATGCAGCAATAGCAAGCATTATCCGAATGGATTTAATCATGGCAACGAGTGAGAAAATTTCATCATAATCGACACCATGTTGTTGACGATACCCATTTTCTACAAGCCTAGCTTTGTACATTTGTACGTTGCCATCCATGTCGGTCTTCCTCTTGAAGACCCATTTGCATCCAATAGGCTTACGTCTTCTGGTGCATCAACCAGTGTCCAAACTTGGTTGGTGTACATGGAATCCATTTCATACTTCATGGCCTCTTGCCATAAAGCGGAATCGATATCTTGTATCGCTTCCTTATACGTAGCCGGTTCGTTATCCTCAATGAGATTAATAGCTACATGAGGTGAGATCAGAAACCCATACCTCTTAGGTTGTTTCCTGATTCTCTCTGACTTACGCGGTCCTTGTGTAATAGAAGATTGTGGTAAAGTCTCATCCCGGATGGACTGTTCTTGTTCCATTGAGGATTTTATGCTAGGAATAGTATCACTCCGATTTTTATCGAGTTCTACTTTCCTCCCACTAACCACTACATTTAGGAATTCCTTCTCAAGGAAAACCGCATGTAGAGTAACAAATACTTTGTTCTCTCGTGGGTGATTGAAGAAATATCCTTTGGTTTCCCTAGGATGTCCTACGAATAGGCATTTATCTAATTGGGTTCAAGTTTGGTAACTTCCAAATGTTTGACGTATGCCCAGCATCCCCAAATCTTCAGGAATGAGAAACCCGATTTCTTTCCTGTCCATATATCATACGGAGTCTATTGTACAGACTTTGACGGAACCTTATTCAAAATAAGAATTGCACTGTTTATTGCATATCCCCATAAGGAAATAGGTAGCTCAGTGCGACTCATCATAGACCTTACCATGTCCAACAAATTTCGGTTTCTCCGTTCGGACACACCGTTTAATTGCGATGTTCCAAGAGGAGTCCACTGTGAAAGAATAACATATTCTTTCAAGTAATCTAGAAACCCATTGCTCAAGTATTCGCCACCACGGTCCAACCGTAATGTCTTTATACTTTTGCCTGTCTGTTTTTCAACTTCGTGTCGAAACTCTTTGAATTTCTCAAAAGTTTCCGACTTATGTCTCATAAGATACACATAACCATAACGTGATGCATCATCCGTAAAGGTTACAAAGTATTCATATCCACCTCTTGCCTCGCTAGACATTGGCCCACATTCGTCACTATGAACGAGGGCTAACAGTTCGCTGGCGAGTTCACCTTTACCACTAAAAGGTGATTTAGGCATTTTGCCTAATAAGCAAGATTCGTAGACGTCATATGAATTTGGATCAAATCCATCCAAGTACCCACTCTTCGAAAGTGTGGATATGCGAGTCTTGTTTATATGTCCTAGACGACAGTGCCACATATAAGTTTCATCTTTGTTACTTGTTTTGAGCCTTTTGTTTGTTATATTATATGTTTGAGATTGATTTATATTCAAAATATAAAGACCATTATTTGCAACAGCATTGCAAATTTCTACATCATTTTTCTAAGAAAACACCCAGTGTTCCTAAATACAAAAGTATACACACATTGGGTTTACACGGATACAGAAATAATATTCCTAGTCAAACTAGGTACATAATAACAGTCTGTAAGTTCAAGTACATGCCCTGAGGGCAGTTCTAAAACAAAAGTGCCAACGGCCAAAATGGCGACTGGTGCCTCATTTCCAACGCTTAGATCAATCTCCCCTAAGGTTAGTCTCCTACTAATCCGCAGATCTTGCACATCAGTACATATGCGAGTACCACAACCATAATCAAAAATCCAATTTTTAAAACTAGAAGTAGTCATGTTTATTTCAATAACAAACATACCTGAAGCCGGTGCCTTGCCCGCTTTAATCTCTTTCTGGAGCGCCTTATACTCGCGGCAGTCACACTTCTAGTGACTCCGCTTGCCGCACTGGAAGCAAACATCCTGCGATTTGTCCTTAGGCTTCCTAGAAGCCTTTGAGGATTTAGCCTTGCCCTTTCTATTATGCTTCTTCTTCTTCACACCTCCAGTAGCCTTGGGCCCAGCACTCGGTGTATGAGATGTCGAAGCAAAGTGCGCCTCGCGCTTGTTGCCCTTAAGAAAATCATTCTCAGTTTCCTTGAGAGTAGAAAATAAGTCTCCAAGAGTATCATTAGTGTTCATTAAATTATAGTTAATGATGAACTGTCTCCAAATGTCGGGGAGAGATTGCAAGATAATATCTATGGTAATCTCATCCTCAAAGACTATCCCTATTTCAGCCAGCTCATCTATGTCAGCAATCATCTGTGCCACATGGGACTCAACATACATGCCTTCTAACATACGTGAACAGAAGAGCTTCTTCACTAACTCATATCCCTGCGACCTTTTGTTAGATCGGTGAATATCTTGCAACCTCGCCAACATGTTATAAGGATCCAAGTCCCTGTTCTGTCGACAGAAATGCTGAGTCATAGCAGCAAGCATAATTGACTTAGCAGTATCGCAATCACCGCTGTGAGTCTTCTAAAGCTCTAGCTCAAACAACTCATCAGGTTTATGCTTAAGCCCAAGAGGTCTCTGTATAGTGTATAGCAGCCTCTCGGCTCCAAGGACTATCCTTAGATTCATTTCCCAATCGGCAAAGTTTGTGCCCTTAAAGACATTTTCACCCATGATAATGTCTCGGACATTTCCCTTTCCAGTCATCTTGACTACGATAGTCCAACTATCTAGTCAACGATATTGGGTACAGTCTAACTGTTACAAGAAAAATAACATTGTATTAGTCCAACTAATAATATAATTTTGACGAAATAATTTGAAAGCACGTAAAGCTAAGTATCTGAATGAAATTATAAATTGATACTAGCCTCCCACTATTTTTTGGCGAGCCTCCAACCCTCTGTCGAGTACTCGGGAAACCCAATTTCCTAGTGGGCTAGGATCCCGTTAAATAACATACAGCTTTGACTTTGGCCAACAAGCTTTATGATATTTAACTAGGTAGATCTCGAAGATCAATTGGATCTTATCCAATTCATAGATCCGGTAGGTGGACATCCAAGTGCGAAACATATGTACAATACATATGCCAATATATCCAATATATTTTCCTAACTTTTTTCCTCTGAATCAACTAAGCCTTGTCTTTGGCACAACAAGCTTAATGATTCAGTTAAGTGGGACCCATTGACATGGAAAGCTTCGTAATCAATGTCGATGGACAAGAAGTGATCTTGACTTTGGCCAACAAATCACGACTTGGACAAGACACCGATATGGAACAAAAAATTTCATGATTCAAACACATCCGCAATTGACAAAGGTCTTGACTTTGGCCAACAAACCAATGCCAACTTTGGATCTTGAGTAAGAATCACTCAACAGAAGGAAAAACACTTAATATGTTTTTAAGGGTTTTTCGCGTAAATTGGCAACCAATTTATTATCTTTGATTAGGTCTCATCATACACCCTTAAGCATGCTTCTAAAATATCATAAGGCGCAAAAATAAATTAATAACGATATGCGGATGGATATTTAAACAGATTGTTCCTAGAACAAATCGCTCACTTTCCTCTCCATGGCTAGAACTATTCTAACTTCTACCCAATTACAAAATACAATAAAGAAACCTCATATACATTGAGGGGAATAGGTGAGAAGAGAAATACAAAGAATAAGGAGATAAAAGGCTGGACACGCAGGTCCAATTTAATAAATTCTAAACTTATTACAATTTCCAAAATTGCCTTTGCCCTTCTAATATCCATCCGAT
This sequence comes from Zanthoxylum bungeanum, assembly GCA_019454045.1. NCBI lineage: Eukaryota > Viridiplantae > Streptophyta > Magnoliopsida > Sapindales > Rutaceae > Zanthoxylum > Zanthoxylum bungeanum. The sequence continues at coordinate 12,367 of SKCR01005984.1, read as the reverse complement.
ATACATTATTCACACAACACATTCATGTAATCATACAACCATGTTATTCAATCAATCTAATCCAATTAATTAATCTTTGAATTAATGACCATCCAATGTTCAAACAATGATTTGATTTGCGCGAGTCCAACTCGTTTAAGAATAAATACTTTTAAGTACGTATTTTTGAATTATATCGAACTACAACTTTAAATCCAATTTATTTGTATTCAATACTAATTCCAATTTAATTCCAAATTAAATATTTACACTTATTTATTTGGCTTAAAGACTTGGATTCCAAATCCAATCTTGATGGGTCTCAAAGGCCCAATACATCCAATGTCATTTTAATCAAAGTCCAATCGGCTTTTAATTGATACTCAAGGCATGGGCTTTGGCCATAATGGATCAAACCCAAAATGCCAAGGCCCAATAGGAATCACCCTATTGCCAACAAATCAATTTAGGCCCAATTAAATTCTTTAAAGTGTCAAGTGATGTATTTGGACTTTATGGAATTGGTTTTGAGCCCAATTGGATCCAATCCAAAAGTGCAAAACCAAACTTGGTCAAACCAAGCCCATTAAGCCCAAATACACACTTTTAGCCCAATAAACTTTAAAGTCCAATTATTATAATTTTAATATTCCAAATATTATAATTATTATAATTAAAGTGTATTAGCAATGATTAATTGATTAAACTCAATATTTCCAAAATATCAATTAACTTAATTAATCATGCCTAATCCAACAATTTATGCTCAACACAAATTGAAGCCGAAATTCATCATTTCATGCTCAACATGCTCTTTGATTTTAACATAAACATTATTGACTTTGATTCTAATCCAATCAAACCAACAATCAACATTTAAACATGCATTTAAACACATCATTTCATGTTACAAAAAATTAAAAACAGTGCAGTCCACTACCTTTTAGATTCGGCCAAGTTTAGAAATTTTTTTTATTTATTTTTGATTCAATCATTATATTTCAAATGTAATCATGCATAACTCTAAGTTATCATATTCTAAGCATGCTCAAAGCATCAATTTGAAAAAATCATGTTCAAAACATAAAAGCCCCAAATTTTAGGCTCAAGAACCCTCGAAATTTTCATGCTTAAAATTGGCTCTAATACCATTTTTAGTGTTCCTAGAACATGCCAAGGATCTAATAAGCATGAAAACAAGTGATTAAGATAATTATTAGTTGTGAAATATACTTACAATGAACAGATTTGAGCTTTTAAATTTTTGAGAAGATGATCTCCAAGATCCAACCTTTGTAGATTCAAAGCTTTGAGTTAGATTCCCTATCACCTTTGTTGACTTGTACAAGTGCTAGTTTTGTTGATTTGAAACAAAATCCAAAGAGAGGTGGAAGAGAAGGGTTAGACAATTATGACCCATAGCGTCACTGTTTGTAAAAGACATTGTGTTTTTGTACAAAATAGACTATGTAATATTGAAATTGCCTTTTATCATTTCGTTATTTAATTTACTTTGATATATAAATGGTAAAAGTCCATATGATTAGTTCCGGATTGAGATGATATGAGACAGTATCAATCCATAAAGGTTTAATCATTAAATATCCATAGTCGTAGTATTATCGAGACTGGACATCGATAATGCGGAATAGACTAGTATTGCACTTGTGCGCGTCGTGAGGGAATAACGACATAGTTCTCATATGTTTAAGTTAGGGGTGTTCATAGGGTCGGGTCAACCCGTGACCCGACCCGACCCGACCCGCTCGGGTTTATAAAAAAATTTGCGAAAATTTGACCCGACCCGAATTTTTCGGGTTGCTCAACGGGTTTGTTATCCTTGACCCGACCCGACCCGACTCTATACAAATATATTATTTTTTTAAAAATTCTTATTATTTTCCTAAAATATTTATTAATATTTTTAAAATTTTTACTATTATTTCATTTTTTTATAACTTTTTTTATATTAAAACTTTATGTCTATGATATTTTTGGGACATAAAATAACAAATATTAATATTTCAAAATAATTAATTTATTTTAAAAAAATTATTTTTTTTAAAATGACCCGACGACCCGACCCGACCCGAACCCGATCGGGTTCCGCTTTCCAACGACCCGACCCGCGACCCGATTTTGACTTGACCCAACCTGATCGGGTCTAACAAAATTTCAAAAAACCCGACTCGACCTGACCCGTGAACACCCCTAGTTTAAGTATAAGATACTAATGCAAGTGCGATAGGAGGTTGTGTTTTACCGATGGTACAGAAAACAGCTTCGCTCTGGATAGACCCCGCGGAATCCCATTGGTAGTATGTATATGTGTCTATGGGAGTCCGCGTCAGGGTAGATGTATTTGGTCTAAACCTGAGACTTACATCGCTAATACTTGCGACAATCGGTAAACTTTGGTTTTGGTTGTCCAGGGCTTTAACAGGTTCTGTGTACACCTCTATTGGGTCTATCGAGAATCGTAGTGTATTGGATGTGATGTCAAAACGGAAGTATCACTCCAGACATATGGAGATGATGATCACGCATGGATTCATAACTCGTTCTCTATTGTGTTGCAACCATAGGGATAATGTGACAAGGTCATGATTATCCGATTCAAATAGACTAGTTGTTTGAAATTCGATATGTGCTTCGTACGGGGCAGACACTATTCCAGCCTCAGGCCTAGCACGTGACATCTGATACTGGATCGAAATACGAGATATTAGGTATTCTACGTCTGACATAGATTATATATTCCAGTGAGAATATTTCTGGAGAATTGGGTAGGCACGGTGCTTTGCAAGAAGCCAACCATGTCTTGTAAATCGGTAAGCATGTGGTACGAGGTACTCGCTTTATCGAATAGTCCGATAACCAGATTTACTGCCAACATATCCAGAGATCTCTTGGGTCGCTTCCCAAGGATTCACCGATGACACTTTACTTAAATTAGAATTAATCTGGGATTAATTTAGAGAGATAAAATTAATCTGGGATTAAAAAGGGCTTTATTTAATCTGGGATTAAATGTGTCAGTAAAGAAAGAACGCGATTAATTTGGAATTAATCGGTAAAATAAATTTAATAGTTAAATTTGATTTTTCTATTTAATTTATTCAAATGGGCTAAAATTAATATATCGGATATATTAAAATGAATTGGATTTCATTACGAGATTAAAGTCGGACTTTAATACGAACGAACGAATTAATTTAGAATTAGTTCGTGAACAACGTTCGTAATATATTTGCGAGGCATCGTTATTTAATTAAATTAGATTTAATTATTTAGCGACGAAGGTTCATTTAATCGGATTAAACAGAACCGAGTCGCGGTAAATGTTCGTAGAGATATTTGAATTTCGAATTCAAATATTTGGAGCCAAGTGTGATAGGTGTTCCCACCACACAACTACCTTGTTTTGCTTTTTGAATACCATTTACCAATATCTACCTTGTTTAGGGTAAAATGTGAAATGGTTTCACCTAAAGGTAAATAACAAAAAAAGGCATCTCAAGATTTGTGAACACTTAACAAAATCAAAAACTTGAAAACCCTAAATGCTCAAGGCTTGGCCGAAAATACTCTCATTCTTCTCTCTTTGATTTGTTTTAAAATCAAAAAAAAAAAAGCTAGCACTTTGGAATTGAACAAAGGTGATAGGGAAACTACTTAAAAGCTTGGAATCATCCAAAAGCTTGGATCTTGGAGATCTTGCTCTCAAATTTTTTTAAAGCTCTATCACTCATTGTAAGTCTATTCCGTACCTTATAATGATCATATCTATTGTTATTCATGCTTATTAGATCCTATGAATGTTCTAGGAACACTAACAATGGTATCAGAGACTAATTTAAGCATGATAATTTCTAGGGTTCTTGAACCTAAAAATATGGGGCTTTTATATTTTGAGCATGATTTTTTGAAATTGATGCTTTGAGTATGTTACAACATGATAACTTAGAGTTATGCATGATTAGATTTGAAATAAATCAAAAAATCAAAAAATAAAAATTGAGTAGCTTGGCCGAACCCATTGTCCTATTCACTGCAGTTTTTTTGTTTTTTGTAACATGAAATAATGTGTTTAGATGCATGTTTAAATGATGATAGTTGGTTTAATTTGATTAGAATCAATGTCTATAATGTTCATGTTAAAATCAAAGTGCATGTTGAGCATGAAATGATGATCTTAGGCTTCAATATGTCTCAAGCATGCAATGATGTGTTTTGGCTTGATTTTATGTTAAGCATGAATTATTTGTTCAAACGTGATTAATTAAGTTAATTGATATTTTGGAAATATTGAGTTTAATTAATTAATTATGGCTAATACACTTTAATTAAAATAATTGTGATATTTGGAATATTATAATTATGATAATATGCCTTTAAAATGAATTGGGCTAAAAGTGTGTATTTGGGCCTAATGGGCTTGGTTTGACCAAGTTTAGGTTTTGGACTTTTGGATTGGATCCAATTGGGCCCAAAACCAATTCCATGAAGTCCAAATACATCACTTGGCCCTTTAAAGAATTAGATTGGGCCTAATGGGCCTAAATTGATTTGATGGCAATAGGGTGATTCCTATTGGGCTTTGGCATTTTGGGTTGATCCATTATGGCCAAAGCCCATGCCTTAAGAATCAATTAAAAGCCCATTGGACTTTAATTAAAATGACATTGGATGTTATTGGGCCTTTGAGACCCATCAAGATTGGATTTGGAATCCAAGTCTTTAAGGCAACTATGTAAGTGTAAATATTTAATTTGGAATTAATTAGAATTAGTATTGAATACAAATAATTGGATTTAAGTTATAGTTCGATATAATTCAAGAATACGTACTCAAAGTATTTATTCTTAAACGAGTTGGACTCGCGCAAATCAAATCATTGTTTGAACATTGGATGGTCATTAATCAAAGATTAATTAATTGGATTAGATTGGTTGATAACATGTTTTGATTGTATACATAAATGTGATGTATGAATAATGTATATCGGATGGATATTAGAAGGGAAGGGCAATTTTGGAAATTGTAATAAGTTTAGAATTTATTAAATTGGGCCTGCGTGTCCAGCATTTAATCTCTTTACTCCTTGTAATTCTCTTCTCACCTATTCCCCTCAATGTATATGAGGTTTCTTTATTGTTTTTTGTAATTGGGTAGGAGTTAGAATAGTTCTAGTCGGGGAGAAGAAAGGGAGCGATTTGTTCTAGGAACAATCTGTTTATATATCCATCCGCATATCGTTATTAATTTACTTTTGCCCCTTATGATATTTTAGAAGCATGCTTAAGGGTGAATGATGAGACCTAATCAAAGATAATAAATTGGATGCCAATTTACGCAAAAAACCCTCAAAAGAATATTAAGCGATTTTTCCTTCCGTTGAGTGATTCTAACTCAAGATCCAAAGTTGGCATTGGTTTGTTGGCCAAAGTCAAAACCTTTGTCAATTGCGGATGTGTTTGAATCATGAAGGTTTTGTTACATATCGTTGTCCTGTCCAAGTTGTGATTTGTTGGCCAAAGTCAAGATCACTTCTTGTCCATCGATATTGATTACGAAACTTTCCATGTCAATGGGTCCCGCTTAACTGGAATCATTAAGCTTGTTGTGCCAAAGCCAAGGCTTAGTTGATTCAGAGGAAAAAGGTTAGGAAAATATGTTTGACATATTGGCATAAATAAAGTATATGTGTTTCGGACTTGGATGTCCACCTACCGGATCTAGGAATTGGATGAGATCCAATTGATCTTCGAGATCTACCTAGTTAAGTTTCATACAGCTTGTTGGCCAAAGTCAAGGTTGTATGTTATTTAACGGGATCCTAGCCCACTAGGAAACTAGGTTTCCCGAGTACTCGACAGAGGGTTAGAGGCTCGCCAAAAATAGTGGGAGGCTAGTATTGAATTTACAATTTCATTCTACTTAGCTTTAAGTGCTTTTAAATAATTTCGTCATATTACTTTATTAGTTGGACTAATATATTGTTATTTTTCTATGTAACAGTTAGACTGTACCCATTATCGTTGACTAGATAGTTAGACTATCGTAGTCAAGATGACAGGCAAAGGAAATGTCCGCGACATTATCATGGGAGATAATGTCTTCAAGGGCACAAATTTTGCAGATTGGGAAATGAACCTTAGGATTGTCCTAGGTTCAGAGAGGCTGTTGTATACTTTACAAAGACCTCTTGGGCCTAAGCCCGGACCGAATGAGACACTTGAGCTAGAGCTTTGGAAGACTCACAGCGATGATTGTGACACAACTCAGTCCATTATGCTTGCTTCGATGACTCAGCACTTTCATAGACAAAATAGGGACTTGGATCCTATATATGTTTAGCGAGGTTGCAAGATCTGCATCGCTCTAACAAGAGGATGCAGAGGTACGAGTTAGTGAAGAGGCTCTTTCGCTCACGCATGACAGATGGCATGTCTGTTAAGATCCCACGTGGCTTAGATGATTGCTGACATCGATGAGCTGGCCAACATGGGGATAGTCTTTGAGGCAGAGATTACTGTGGATTGATCCTGCAATCTCTCCCCGATTCCTGGAGACAGTTCATCATAAATTATAATTCGATGAACAACAGTGATACTCTTGGAGAGTTACTGTCAACTCTCAAGGAGGCTGAAAAGGAGCTTCAAAAGGGCAACAAATGCAAGGCGCACTTTGCATCGACATCTCATGGACCTAGGTGGGCCCAAGGCAACTGGAGGTGTGCGAAAGAAGAAGCATATTCAAAAGGGCAAGGCCAAAAAGTCAAAGGCTTCTGGGAAGCCAAAGGATAAATCTCAGATGTTGCCTACAGTGCGGCAAGTGGGGTCACTGGAAGCGTGACTGCCGCGAGTACAAGGCGCTTTAGAAGGAGATAAAGGCGGGTAAGACACCGGCCTCAGGTATGTTTGTTATTGAAATAAACATGGATGCTTCTAGTTTTAAAAATTGGATTTTTGATTCTGGTTGTGGTACTCACATATGTACTGATGTGCAGGATCTCTGCAGATTAGCAGGAGACTGGCTTCAGGAGAGATTGATCTATGTGTTGGAAATGGGGCACCAGTCGCCGTTTTGACCGTTGGCACTTTTGTTTTAGAACTGCCTTCGGGGCATGTACTTAAACTATCAGACTATTATTATTTACCTAGTTTGACTAGGAATATTATCTATGTATCTTGTTTGACCCAATGCGGGTACACTTTTCTATTCCGAAACACTGGGTGTTTTGTTTATAAAGATGATTTTGAGATATGTTAAGCTGATGCTAATAATGGTCTTTATATTTTGAATATAAATCAATCTCAAACATATAATGTAACAAACAAAAGGCTCAAACTAAGTAACAAAGATGAAACTTAAATGTGGCACTGTCGTCTGGGATACATTAACAAGATTCGCATATCCACACTTTCGAAGAGTGGGTACTTGGACGGATTTGATCCAAATTCATATGACGTCTGCGAATCTTGCTTATTAGGTAAAATGCCTAAATCACATTTTAGCGGTAAAGGTGTACGCGCCACAGAACTGTTAGCCCTCGTTCATAGTGACGTTTGTGGGCCCATGTCTAGCCAGGCTAGAGTGGATTCGAATACTTCGTAACCTTTGCGAATGATGCATCGGGTTATGGTTATGTGTATCTTATGAGACACAAGTTGGAAACTTTTGAGAATTCAAAGAGTTCGACACCAAGTTGAAAAACAGACCGGAAAAAGTATAAAAAGACATACGGTCGGACCGTGGTGGCGAATACTTGAGCATTGAGTTTCTAGATTACTTGAAAGAATATGGTATTCTTTGACAGTGGACTCCTCCTGGAACACCGCAATTAAACGGTGTATCCGAACGGAGAAACCGAACTCTGTTGGACATGGTAAGGTCTATGATGAGTCGCAATGAGCTACCTATTTCCTTCTGGGGATATGCATTAAATAGTGCAGTTATTATTTTGAATAAGGTTTCTGTCAAAGTCTGTACAACAGACACCATATGAGATATGGACAGGAAAGAAACCGGGTTTCTCATTCCTAAAGATTTGGGGATACTGGGCATACGTCAAACGTTTGGAAGGTACCAAACTTGAACCCAAATCGGATAAATGCCTATTCGTAGGATATCATAGGGAAACCAAAGGATATTACTTCTATCACCCACGAGAGAACAAAGTATTTGTTGGCTCTACATGCGGTTTTCCTTAGAAGGAATTCCTAAATACAGTGGTAAGTGGGAGGAAAGTAGAACTCGATGAAAATCGGAGTGATACTATTCCTGGCATGAATCCTCAACGGAACAAGTACAGTCCATCCGGGATGAGACTGTACCACAATCTACTATTACACAAGGACCGCGTAGGTCGGGGAGAGTCAGGAACCAACCTGAGAGGTATGGGTTTCTGATCTCGCCTCATGTAGATATTAATCTCATTGAGGAAGACGACCCGGCTACGTATGAGGAAGCGATAGAAGAGGCCATGAAGTCCAAATGGATTCCATGTACACCAACCAAGTTTGGACACTGGTTGATGCACCAGAAGGCGTAAAGCCTATTGGATGCAAATGGATCTTCAAGAAGAAGACTGATATGGAAGGCAACATGCAAACGTACAAAGCTAGGCTTGTAGCGAAGGGGTATCGTCAATGACATGGTGTCGATTACGACGAAACTTTCTCACCCGTTGCCATGATTAAATCCATTCGGATAATGCTTGCTACTGCTGCATATTTCGATTATGAGATATGGCAGATGGGCGTTAAAACCGCTTTCCTTAACGGAAACCTTTTGGAGGATGTTTATATGCAATAGCCTGACGGTTTTATCTTACCTAGACTTACAAACAAGGTTTGTAAGTTAAATCGGTCCATTTATGGACTGAAGCAAGCATCGCGGTCATGGAACCAACGTTTTGATGAGATCATAAAAGAATATGATTTCATTCAAAACGAGGATGATCCTTCTGTTATAAGAAGGTTAGTGGGAGCGCACTGACATTCATTGTCTTTTATGTTGACGATGTATTGCTTATGGGCAATGACATTCCCATGTTAACATCGGTGATCATGAAAGATCTGGGAGAAGAAGCCTTTATTCTAGGAATAAAGATCTACAGGGATAGATCTAGAATCTAGAAAGCTACTTGGACTCTCTCAGAGCACGTACATTGAAAAAGTGTTGAAAAGATTCAACATGGATCAGTCCAAGAGGGGACTGTTACCAGTGTCACATGGCATCTCTCTATCTAAGGACATGTGTCCTAAAACTCAAGATGAGAGAAACAGCATGAGTCGGATACCGTTCGCCTCGACAGTCGGATCGATCATGTATGCCATGATATGTACACGACCTGATGTCTCATATGCTTTGAGCATGTGTAGTCGCTATCAGGCCGATCCAGGTGATGGTCACTGGATGGCTGTGAAGAACATCCTAAAGTATCTTAGACGAACTAAGGATGCCTTCTTAATTTATGGAGATGGAGAACTTGAGGTAACTGGGTATACCGATGCAAGTTTCCAAACTGATAAAGACAACTCTAAGTCGCAATCTAGGTACATATTTTGTTTGAACAACGGAGCAGTAAGCTGGAAATCTTCCAAGCAAGAGACTGTTGCCGACTCATCAACAACAGAAGCGGAGTATATTGCTGCAGCAGAAGCAGCAAAAGAGGCAGTTTGGATCCGTAAATTCCTAATTGGATTAGGAGTAGTTCCGTTAGCAGCTGAGCCCGTTCCACTATTATGTGACAATAACGGGGCTATAGCGCAGGCTAAGGAACCACGGTCTCATCAACGATCCAAGCATGTTCTTCGACGTTTCCATCTGATTCGTGAGATCCTACATCATGGCGATGTGAAGATCGAGAAGGTCGCATCAGATGACAACATTGTTGACCCGCTGACGAAAGCTATTTCATAGCAAAAGTTTGAGAAGCACATACATAGTTCAGGTGTTAGATGCTTGAGTGACTGGCTATAGGCCAAGTGGGAGATTATTAGACAGTTATGACCCATAGCGTCACTGTTTGTAAAAGACATTATGTTTTTGTACAAAATAGAATTTGTAATATTGAAATTGCCTTTTATCATTTCGTAATTTAATTTACTTTGATATATAAATGGTAAAAGTCCATATGATTAGTTCCGGATTGAGATGATATGAGACAGTATCAATCCATAAAGGTTTAATCATTAAATATCCCTAGTCGTAGTATTATCGAGACTGGACATCGATAATGCGGAATAGACTAGTATTGCACTTGTGAGCGTTGTAGGGCATAACGGCATAGTTCTCATATGTTTAAGTATAGGATACTTATGCAAGTGCGATAGGAGGTTGTGTTTTACCGATGGTATGAAAAACAGCTTCGCTCTGGATAGACCCCACGGAATCCCATTGGTAGTAGTATATGTGTCTATGGGAGTCCGCGTCAGGGTAGATGTATTTGGTCTTAACCTGAGACTTACATCGCTAATACTTGTGACAATCGAAACTTTGGTTTTGGTCGTCCAGGGCTTTAACAGGTTCTGTGTACGGCTCTTTTGGGTTTATCGAGAATCGTAGTGTATTGGATGTGATGTCAAGACGGAAGTATCACTCCAGACATATGGAGATGATGAGCACGCAGGGATTCATAACCGTTCTCTATTGTATTGCAACCATCGGGATAATGTGACAAGGTCATGATTATCCGATTCAAAGAGAATAGTTGTTTGATATCCGATATGTGCTTCGTACGGGGCAGACACTATTCCAGCCCCAGGCCTAGCACGTGACATCTGATACTGGATCGAAATACGAGATACTAGGTATTCTACGTCTGACAATAGATTATATATTCCAGTAAGAATATTTCTGGAGAATTGGGTAGGCACGGTGCTTTGCTAGAAGCCAACCATGTCTTGTAAATCGGTAAGCACGTAGTACGAGGTACTCACTTTATCGGATAGTCCGATACCGGATTACTGCCAACATATCCAGAGATCTCTTGGGTCGCTTCCCAAGGATTCACCGATGATAGTTGACTTAATTAGAATTAATCTGGATTAATTAGAGAGAGAAAATTAATCTGGGATTAATTAGGGCTTTATTTAATCTGGGATTAAAATGTGTTCAGTAAAAAGAACGCGATTAAATTTGGAATTAATCGGTAAAATAATTTAATAGTTAAATTTGATTTTCCATTAATTTATTCAAATGGGCTAAAATTAATATATCAGATATATTAAAATGAATTGGATTTCATTACGAGATTAAAGTCGGACTTTAATACGAACGAACGAATTATTTAGAATTAGTTCGTGAACGACGTTCGTAATATATTTGCGAGGCATCATTATTTAATTAAATTGATTTAATTGTTTAGCACGAAGGTTCGTTTAATCGGATTAAACGGAACCGAGTCGCGGCAAATGTCGTAGAGATATTTGTTCGAATTCAAATATTTGGAGCCAAGTGTGGTAGTGTTCCCACCACCAACTACCTTGTTTTGCTTTTGATACCATTTACCAATATCTACCTTGTTAGGGTAAAAGGTGAAATGGTTTCACCTAAATGTAAATAACAAAAAAAGGCATCTCAAGATTTGTGAACACTTACAAATCAAAAACTTGAAAACCTAAATAACTGCTCAAGGCTTGGCCGAAAATACTCTCCTTCTTCTCTCTTTGATTTGTTTTCAAATCAACAAAAAAAGCTAGCACTTTGGAAGTGAACAAAGGTGATAGGGAAACCTACTCAAAAGCTTGGAATCATCCAAAAGCTTGGATCTTGGAGATCTTGCTCTCAATTTTTTTTAAAGCTCTATCACTCATTGTATCTATTCCGCACCTTATCATGATCATATCTATTGTTTATTCATGCTTATTAGATCCTATGAATGTTCTAGACACTCAACATGAAGCTCACGCCCAGCCATGTGTGCTAGGGTTTATTTTGGTTTCAAGTGTTACAAAAAGAGAGAGAGATAGTTGGGTTTCGGTAAAAGGCTTTTACCATTTTCACCTAAACTTTGTAGTTGGGTAAATGGTTTAAATAACAAAACCATTACAGGTGGTTGATGATAGGTGGCTTGGAATAATGCAACTACAACATGTGAAGTAGCCTCATTTTGAATTTAAAATTCAAAATGTCGCTACGAACATTTGTCGTGGCTCAGTTCCGTTGATCTGATTAAACGAACTTTCTTCATCGCTAAATAATTAAATCTAATTTAATTAAATAAGATGCCTCTTAAATATATCACGAACGTCGTTTACGAATTAATTCTAATTAATTAGTTCGTTCGTGTTAAAGTCAACTTTAATTTAGTAATGATCCATTCATATTAATATATCCAATATTTAATTTTACCCATTCAAATAAATTAAATAGAAAA